>JTDE01009135.1:7612-18170 GCA_014338405.1 Paragonimus skrjabini miyazakii | reverse complement strand
GCTAGTAGCATTAGGCGGTCGGTAAATACATCCAATAAGTAGGTCGCGAGATGTAGGTTGCGAAATGTTAAGTGGGGGGGTCCGGGCTAGGGGATATTTCAGCTTTCCACTCATGTTCGAATGGATGTCGCAAAAGTTTGACTTGAGGACAGAACGTGCTGGAACAGTGTCATTATGATGGGGTGACTGAGTGGGACATGGGGAGGGGGTCCGGGTGGTGGTGGATGACGAAATGTTAAGTGGGGGGTCCGGGCTAGGGGATATATCAGCTTTCCACTCATGTTCGAATGGATGTCGCAAACGTTTGACTCCACGACAGAAAGTGCTGGAACAGTGTCATTATGGTGGGATGACTGAGTGGGACATGGGGAGGGGGTCCGGGTAGTGGTGGATGAAATACCGGACGGTGCAGTAAAAAAGGACTGGGTTGGAAGACATTTGTGCCAGTTATATAATCAGATGGTGATGTACCTGATGGAGTAAATACGCTGGGAATTTGTCTACTAGGATCATTCACATTTTGGATAGAGGAATAAGGTACTGTGGAGTTATTGGGTAATGCATGGAAAGTGTTAAACCTATTATAGTTGTGAATTGGCTTGAAAGCAGCAGAAGACCAATTGTTCATTGTCGTCTGCGGAACATTTTCTTTTGAAATGGGGTTCTTAGGACCAAATACGTAGCGTTTAGGAAGTACCGCCGGTTTACTCATATGTTGCAAGTCTAGAACATTGTTTTCTAGTAGGTACAGCGTCAAGTGGGCGTCTGTCGCTCTGAAAGGCAGTCGTTGGAAACAGGGTGCAGCACCGCTCTTGGGGATTACAGTAAATATCAGAAACAGTCAGATTAACTGCATAATAGAGTTTTTGAACATGGGAGTCAAGTAATGTTTCAAAACGATGGTTAAAATCGCTTCTAACGACTTCAGGAGGAAGACTATTCCAAAGGTTATTAACTCTGTATGAAAAGAACCGCTGCCTGAGGAAGGCCCGAGGACGATGCTTGAAAAGCTTCTGGTTATGTCCTCGCCGACCGTCTTTATTCGCTATGATGAAGAACTGTTCAGCGAAACCTACTCTAAAGAAGAGGTGTGTAAGAAGTCAATCACCGCGAAGTCGTCGATATTCAATTGGGTATAGATCAAGAATTTCAAGTCGGGACCCGTACGCGACATTTCTTAAGCCCGTAACTAGTTCGGTAGTCGCGCGCTGGACACGCAAAACAACGAAAATGTCTTTCTTCAGACCGGTATACACGACTTGATTAGCATACTCGGGGAGCGGTTTTATATAAACCCCGTAAAGCGCTTGAAACGCTTCGTAGTCTATGCGGGGAAAGTGCGCTTACTCATCCTAAGAGTGGCAAATCTTATTTTCGCCGATATCTCATAGTGATGAGCGAAAGATAAGTTAGACGGCAACCAGATGCCCAGTTCATTCTTGAAATCGATTTTCTTAATATCTACTGTGCCGAGTGCACTATGAATCACGAAGGCATTGTCAGTGTTTCCACCAAGTGACATATGTGCCCATTTATTACCATTTAGTGGGAGACTCCTTTCGTCCAATTAACGCTTAATCGCGTCAGGATCAACCTGCAGTGCACTGGGATCAGTGGCGTTCCAGATTTTTAGGTTATCGGCTGAAAATACTTTCCGGAAGGTGATTGATGTGGATTAGAAATAACAGAGGACCTAACACTGACTTTTGAGGAACTCCCGCAAAAATGAACAAGGGAGATGAAAGGAGTGATCCGATTTTACCTCTAAAAGTCTTATTATGGAGGAAAGAAACAATCTAGCGAAGAACCTCTCCTTGAATATCATGGGCTTTCAGTATGTCTTTCAAGGGGACGTGTGGGACACGGTCGAAAGCCTTGACAAAGACAAAAATGACAGCGTCTGAGATGAGGCCATTATACATGAAAATAAGCATATTAGTTATGCATGACCGATTAGGAAGGAAACCATGCTGGCTGGAAGAAAAAAGATGGACTGATAAAAAGTGGTTAAGAATGGCACGCTTGAATAAGCTCCCCATTATCTTAGACGGAATACTAGTTAGGCTGATTGGCCGATAGCTGGCGGAAGAGTGCCGGCCACTCCCTACAAATAAGGACGTGACCGTGTCCTATTTCCATTGTAGCGTTTGTACACTATTTTCTATTCAATAATTCTAAGTGTTATTCACACGTTTTACCTTCCTCAACTTCACATATACAGCCGACGTTTATCAATAATCAATGAATACAAATCACACCTCTCGGGTCGCGAGCCTTGCGTTCTCTCTGCGTTCAGTGTCACTAGTAAGCAGATTGTTTGAGAGCTAGAAGTTAACGGAATCAACCGTCTGTTGCGGCAAATTTCTTTATTTATCTGTCATCGGAATTACCTCGGTTGTGACCTCCATGATTATTTGAGAACAACACGACAGATTGTATCCATTGGATACTGTATTTGGTGTAGTGGAATTCTAGACCAACGCACTTTAACAAACTATCTGATTAGATCCACTGCACCATGCACTAGAGAGAATGCTAATCTGGAATGTCTATTCAAACAGCCTATAAAAGGGTTCTGCCAGACTGGCAGCTGCTTCTTTGAGAATTCTGGAACGGATCTTATCAGGACACATTGCATTGTATGAATTGACCTTGAATAAAATGTCTTCAACTTCTAGCGCAGAAAACTCAGCGGTAACCAGTGTTGATTTTCCTGAGGTCTGTTGCATTATTCTGAGATTGCTGTGCTTTGCTTGATCAGTGTTAAAGGGTGGCCCTATCTTTCCTTAAGAACAAACAGTATCGACCATTTTCTTTCTCACACCGGCTGCTGTAACCGTTTCCCTTACTCTCATTCAGTCGGAGCCTTGTGCACTTTTAAATGTCAAAATAGGACATACTTCTTCCATATTCTTTCTTGAATAACTTATAATTCTTATCATTTCTCGCGAACAGTCATTTTGCTCCAACCCAACCGGTTACCATTTGTTTGAGTGAAATCGATTCGGTTTTATCGTCGTCCATTACTGAGCGGTGCCTAGTTGACAGATTTGTTGTACAGGCACATTCTTTATTCAATTTCTGAGGATGTTTCACATTCGAGGTGAAATATTTAGTTTTCATGTATATTGATTCAATTAGTACCGTATTGAATCCAGTTTCTACGAGCGCCATCTCATTAACCGTTTCGAAGATAGATTATCTTCCTTGCCGTTGGATATTGAGATAGGCATACTTGGATCAACAGATTACGCGTAACTCGTTGTGAACTTGAATCGTTTGCGAACGATTCAATAACCAGTGGTTGCTGAAAATTCTGCAGTGGTAGGATAGGGTGCCAAACCGGCGGTGAGACGTTGTAGACTATCGAGTAGTACTCCCTGAATAACTCGGGCACAACTAGGGGGTCAGATGAGGTCTTCCCGTCGGGTAGTCGCAGAGAAAGAGCTGAGGGTTTATTCTTCCTTAGTCGTCGCATGTGCTTAAATCAGACGTTTTTGTTCCCGCGAGCTCTGAGGAAGACCTTTTTTCGTACGAGTTTGGTGTGCTCACAGATTTCCCGTGAACACCTATCTCGAACAACGTGGAGCGCGGTTAGATTCTCCAAATTTCCCGTAAGCCTATGCTTTGAAAATAAGTAGGAACGGTCATCGAGAAGACAACGAATTCTGCGCGGAAGAGGTGGCCGATAAGAGAAAGTGCACAGCTTGCGCGGCACAAATAGGTCGTCCGCTTTCTCAATTGCGCTTTGAAGTGCACGGTAGTTCTGGTTTACGGAGTCACAAGCAAAAAGAAGTGAACCCTCACCAGGATTACATCTTGGCCACGCAAAGCTAATGGAAGCCACAAAGCATCATATTTATAAGAGAAATCGGTAATTATCCGTCTCACAGGATTAGTCTTCAAGGTCGTTCAAAAGGCAAAACGGTCATTTTGGCGCAAATCCTCAATTTTTAAATATGTTTTGGTATTTTAAAATCGGAATTTCAGATAAAGTACTCACAGTACATCAATTGTAAATAAGCGGCGTTAATGGAAAAAATGAAATACATTGATTAAGTCCCAAAAATATCGGTTTTGTGATGAAACGTTTTCCCACCATTTTCGCGAAAATAAGCCGTTATTGGCGTTAGTTCACTTTTTAAGCATTATAACTGCAATCATTGCTATTCTCAAGATGAAATACATCATCCTTTAGTCTGAGAGTGCTTAATTTTGCGGCGCTTACCAGATATGGTCGAAATGGAAATACACGACCATACAGTGTTGGCGCTGCATTCCAACGAGGACACTAACACATTAGATAGTGAACATGTATGACAACATTTCCAGCTTCATTGTCTATACCATACTTACACTATTTCTTCTTGTTTGCAATATTTCAGATAGATACTAATCGATGAAACGTTGCTGTTAGAAATGGTTGTAAATGACGCTATCATGTGGTTGTTACCATCTTCGGTGTATATGAAACGGCGTAAGAAAAAGATATGTCCCACTCTGCCATTGTAGGATCGAGCGAACCGAAGACGACCGGTTGAGAATAATACAGCGAGTAGACAAAGACTATATTGTTGATTTGCGAGATCAACGCGAGAATAAACGGATTCAAATACGAAGTGATAACGGAGCGGAGCGACAAGCGTGCACGCAGCGGGTTTCTACGTTCGAGTGCGCGGGGGAATTGTCGGTCTCTTTACTCGTTCAAACGAATGTCTAAGTACGTAAAAAAGTAGGAAACAAAAAGAGTACATACGACACTAGTGCTTCTAACTTAATTGACAATAACGGATAGGGTCGCTACACCATCGAGAATCTTCAGAAGTAAATTCTATTCATTCTACTGCATTGTTTCCAACTAGATTGAGGTCGCGTGACGTTCACACGGAACAATATGCGCAAACATATTCAATCAAGCTGCATGTCGATCACCGGGAGATATACCTCTCAGGCAGAGACCCTGTGATGTTTAGAACGCCAAGTATTTATCGCAATGCAGAAAAATATTCCAATCAATATGGCAATCAACGGAATCAAAGATGATGATTACCATGTACCCCAAACGCTTCAAATACAGGCTTTCCATCATTTCCCACATGTGTTCGTTTTCCGAATTGTTCATGGGAAAAATGGTTCGGAAGGAACATCTACTAGTGTGAACATATACTGCATACCCAGATGTTATGCATAGCTTAAATGAATGAGGTTGAAGCACCCACAATTGTAAACGCATACTCAGACATTTTCACAGCTTAAATGAATGAAGCTGAAGCATCGACTAGTGTGAACCTGCATTGCATACCCAGACGTTCTTCATAGCTTAAGTGATTCAGGTAGGCATAGCCTCTAGTGTGAACGCATATTGCGTGCTAAGACGTTGTTGATAGCTTAAGTCAATCGGGTAGGGCAGCTAAATGTTTAAACATATACTGCATAATCAGACGCTGATCATAACTTACCTCAATTGAATAGAGCAAGTACTTGTGTGAACGCATACTGCTGTCGATTTGATCGAGATAGTGATCTGAAGTGCTTCTTCGCAAACGAAAATGTGTACTAAACGATAGATAAGAGGTGACGTAAAATAGCTATGCATTGTAGTGTACACGGACGCCTCATGAGCGGAGATGCCTTGCATCCCAAGGCATGGTAACAATGCGGGTTCAGACAATTCTGGAACTTCTGCAGTAAAACTTGGTTGTCTAAAGGTGAAACCTCATTCACTTAAGCTATGCATAACGCCTAGGTATGCAGTACAGGTTCACACTAGCAGCTGCTCCACCCGATTGGCCTAGATTTTAAACAACGCCTCGTTATACAGAATGCGTTCACACTAGGGGTTATTCCAACCTAAGTATGCGCTGCATGTTCACAATAATAGGTGCTTTAAGCTGATTCACTTAAGCTATGAATAACGTCCGGGTCTACAGTATTGGTTCACACTAGCAGCCGCTCTACACGATTGACGTAAGCTATCAACAACGCCTCAGTATGTGTTAACACTAGGGACTATTCCAACCTGATTCCCCTAAGACATGAATAACGTCTGGGTTTGCAGCATAGGTTCACACACAGCTACAGCTGCACCACCCGGTTGAATTAGGCTATCAACAACGCCTCAGTATGTGTTAACACTAGGGACTATTCCAACCTGATTCCCCTAAGACATGAATAACGTCTGGGTTTGCAGCATAGGTTCACACACAGCTACAGCTGCTCCACCCGACTGACTCGGGCTGTCAACAACGTCTCAGTATGCAGTATGCGTTCACACAAGTACTTGCTCTATTCAATTGAGGTAAGTTATGATCAGCGTCTGATTATGCAGTATATGTTTAAACATTTAGCTGCTCCACCCGATTGACTTAAGCTATCAACAACGTCTTAGCATGCAATATGCGTTCACACTAGGGGCTATGCTCACCTGAATCACTTAAGCTATGAAGAACGTCTGTACTGTGAGTACTTTATCTGAAATTCCGATTTTAAAATACCAAAAAATATTTAAAAATTGAGGATTTGCGCCAAAATGACCGTTTTGCCTTTTGAACGACCTTGAAGATTAATCCCGTGAAACGGATAATTGCAGAGAATTGAAATTCACTGATAACAGTGGGTGTTGGCGACAATGCTGAAGAAAAATCGCAGAACCCTCCGTTCTTCCTCGGGCGGAGTCAGCTCGGTAAACTGTGTAGCCGGAGGCACTCAATTCACTCTCACTGATGTCACCTGTAAGCCATTTCTCCGTGATAGCAAAAATTTGGGGTTGTTTGTAATGATTTAACTGTCTGGTTTCCGGTAACTTATTGAACAAACTCAGACAGTTCGTATATATGCGCTTAAGAGCCACGTCCTCATTTGACCCCTCGAGATAAGAGAGAGGAGCGTGCGAGGAAGGGTTTGGGAAAGATGCCTAGAATGGAGGAGGGTGATGATGTTTGACTCGGCATGTACTGCCGAGTGGTTCTGATGGCCCTGATTTGAGAACGTGGGCGCAGCGTCACTGCTTGTGCGTACGTCAACGTCCATACAGGACACCTGAGCAGCACTTTCGGTGTCGCAACTTGCGACCCCTGAACACTTGCTAAATTCCGGTTTTTTTCGGGGGAGGGGGGTTTGAGAGTTTTTACCCACGGGAAGTTTGACTTCTTCGTCTGCGGGATGTAATGTTTGAAGGGAGACCTTGTACGCGGTTTTACGGAGCCACTGACAGGAATGGTTTGGAGGGCGTGCCAATGAAATGCTTTTTGATTTATAGAGGACATCCCTAACAGGCTCTATTGTTCCGAATTATTGGATGTAACAATTTTCTATAAGGCTTCTCGGTGATTTTTGCGTGGATTACTCAAAGAACGGCGTTTGACGTTTGTCTTGAACAGTGTTGCCTGTGCTTGGGACGCCGGCGGTTGGGATGGCGACTACGGATACAGCGTTCTCGCTTTTCACCACTGACATCTGGGCCTGAGTGGATACTGCTGGAGCAGAAACCACGACCTAAGTGTACAGTCGTAGTTTCCGGTCTGCTATGATTCTTGACTTAGTTTTAGTCTGCTGCTCGCATTTTGCCCTCTCTTGCCGAGAGCTACCGAAAGAAATGCTTTTCGGTTGGACGTTGGTGGATTTCAACTCCTCTGAGTTTTCCTCCACTGTCTTGGAACTCAGCATAGCTGGCAAGGCTATCAAAAGGCCGAGTGGCTTTTTGGGTGTTTTGGCGCGCAGCCTGCTCGCAAGTACGAGATTTGTAATGTCCGGGGAGAACAAAGAAGCTGGGACGGACTTAGCTAATTTGGTTAGTGAAGACATTGTGGGGCAGCGACCCACTAAACAACTCTTTTTTCTCTGAGAGCTTTTTCTTTCATATTCGCCGCTGCCTCCTCTATATGTTCAGTTGATAGAGCAACTGCCTTCTTGGTGGCCGCAACACCCGGGAGGGCAGGCGCTATGTATTCATTCAAAAACTGGAGTCCCTACTTTATTTTGGACAGAGTCCGCTGGAATCCCTCCACCCTATTCTCCATGGATGGAACAGAAGAACATAGTGCTAAGAAGAACAGCTCCGCATTCACAGTCGCAGATTTTCTGCGTCGCTTCACTTTTCGTGACGCGTGCGTGACTACTCAGCGGCGAAGCGGCGCCTTGACTATTGCCAAACCTGCAGTTTATGCAGATAAAATTCAAAGTAGAAGAAGCAAGTTGTTCATACTGGTGTTCGTTGAAGCCAGTGCATTTGAAGTGATGCCACTTCTGGCACTGGTGGCACTGCAGATCGTTCTGCACGGACATTTTGCATCCATACCGGCCGCAAATGCTCGCTGCCTTAGTCAATTGAGTACCTGCATTGTTAGATCTGACTCGCGTCATTGTCAATAGAAACAAGCAATACATAGTGTGAAACAGATACAGAAAAGGATACAATGCAACCCAAAAGTATCAATATGTAATGATCCAGTATGTTGTTCGGTAACGAATAACAGTAATCAAATGCAATTTTTGGTGCACAGGGCAACAATGGAGCAAAAAATATACGTAGACAATAACATCGAGAAAATTGGAAGCAAATTTCGAGTTACCCGAGTTGTCGTCTCAGTGTGCTACTCTGGTCTGATAATGTACTTATTGAAACGACAGTTGTAGGCACCTTTTCACTTGGAGACAGACCTATCATTCTGCACAGAAATTGTTTTCCTTGTGCTATTTTTTCATCATCCTGTTACTGAAACGTTGTTTATGTACACACATATATCTTTTTTCAATCACATTCTTTACTTCATATTTTTAATACAGCTACATCTGGTGTTCTCGAAAGGCGAGCAAGAGTGGGGCACATTATCGTGCGGTGGGATGAGGGTGTGTTATGATGGGTTAATAGGGAGGTGCAGGAGGGATCATGGTGGGGTCATGGTGAGCTGAGCGACTATGTGGTGGGTTCATGGCGGGACAGTCGTGTGCCGGTGGTGGGGTGTGTTGCGTACTCTGTTGTCATCCCACTGTTAAAACGGTGATGTGGCGGAGTGATGTGGGTGAAAACCCCGCCGTCCCCCCCACCGTGATCCCACCAAATAGGTGAGGTGACGAGCGGATGTGCTTGTGGGACGAGTACCGAGATCGCAAACTCATTTTTCGCGAAAATCGGTTTGATCTCCAAACCGTAAGGGAAGAGTAAGCATACAAATTGTCCACATGAAGGCTAGCCGTAGAACGTGATTTTCCGAGCTGTAGTGTTCGGGAAAATTATTTTCCTGGAATAAATCGTTTTAATGGCTTGGTAGCTGATGCAGAAATTGAAATCGTCGAAATCTGCATCATGGCCCATATCTGTTTGTCTTAACTGACTATTAATGAAAAACCACCTTTTCGTACTTGTTTTTCGAAAACTGGTATGTCTGCCGTTGTTGTGGTCGATTTCGTGTGTAAATGCCATCACAAGAATGTTGGAGTTATTTTTAATGTACTAATCAACTTTTGCCGTTTTTTGAATTTCACTTCTAGTTGTTTATTCTTTATTTGTAGGAAATGGATTATATTGCCATTTTCAAGGCGATGTTTGAGGATCGCGAATTTCGCACCTTCTCACACTTTCAGAAGTGTCTTCAGAGGTACATGGACGAGGTGGGCCTTATTTATGTTCCTGGGACGAGCCGTGGGTCGAAAACTGCCTTGAAGTACGATAAGGTAAGATGACGTGGTTTCCTGAAAACCGCGCAGATTTATTATCGTTGTACGAAGTACAAAAGGCGTAGGAGTGTATGCAGGGGTGTGCGACGTGTCTGGTGGGTTAACTGTTGTTAGTTTTAACGAACCAGTTTTCGTGACACATGTTGCAGATCACGATTTTATGTGGTCCGACGAGATGCGTGTCCGGTTTTGAGCTTCTTCGAGTTGGAGCACAACCACCCTCTCAGTCGTCTGCTATATGAGTCCCATCCTATGAATCGTGGACTCACCGTTGATGAATTGAACGAGTGCGGGAGTCTGTTCCAGTACAATACGCCAACTGCCGACATTAAGCGGTATGTTGCGTATGTTTACGGGAAGTTTATCACAACCGCTGACGTTGGAAACATCCGCCACAAGTTAAAACCTGCAATGTCAAGTGGTTTTGTTACGTAAGATTGATCACTGTATGTTAGAAAAGCTTGATGAGGTGCTGTCGGTGATTAGTGCTATAGGTGTGGTGAAGGATGAAGACAACCGATATCCGCATATCTGCTTCGCCCAGCGAATGCAGATTGAACTATCTCGACGTTTCCCACATGTTGTAAATGTGGATGCAACTCAAGGGACAAACAGACACAAGTATGTAATTGTATATTTCCTCATACTTTCAAAGTTGGAAGTAAAATCAGTTCCTAGTGACAGACGGTATGGGACACGGCCGACCCGCGATGTACGGGTACGTTTGTAGTGAGGAGTATGCTTCGCTACGTAGACATTTCGAAACCTTTCGTGAAATGATGGGCGAACCGATTGCGGTGAAAACAACTGTCATGGATAAGTTGGCTGCGTAGATGAGGGCAGCCCATGTCGTGTTCGGCTGCGACATCCTGCTGTGTTACTT
>JTDE01009134.1:1338-17376 GCA_014338405.1 Paragonimus skrjabini miyazakii | reverse complement strand
CCTTGAAACACCATACCGGCGAACTACACAATTGCCAGGAATTCTTTACCTCCATCCAGCAACTGGACCCGGCGTTCTTCAACAACCTGCAGCAACGACTGACTTCGCGTGTCGGCAACTGTTGTAACAGCCACTGTCCGATGTCTCCGACATTTGGAACGTGAGACAACAATTTCGTGGAAGCCACTCATCATGAACAATAGGCAGGCTAAGCTGGCGACAGACAACCGCGCCTTTCACCCAATTTCCGGTCATCCCGAACTTAACGCCATCGCACGAAAACTGAGGTCATGGGCGGTAGATTGACTCTCGGCACACATGCAGGCTAGTCGGCAGTTAACCGTGGAGGCAACCGCCACATCATGAGTGGTAACTGAGAGTGGCAGGGGATCCCACAGGATCAACCAAGACAGCTGGAACTGCGACTGCCACTTTTCCGTGGAATATGTACTGCCGTGCAGGCACGCCTTGTTCTTTTGCCTCCAATTGCATGGAAATTACGGTAAGTATCTCAGTAAACATTGTTCATGTTAAATCAGACAATTTTCCAATTACCACAAGGTGGACTGGCGAGTTCAACATAATCATTCGTGCGCGGGCCTTCACATTCGAAACAATACGTAGAACCCACGTGGGATCATTAGGACTGTCGGCGTTCAACGAACTCGGATTACTTGCATCCCGGAAATTCTCTCGCGAACCGTTCAACAAATTTATATTGGACATGAGGCAATTTCTTCAGACGTGTCCAAGTAATCCATTGCCGCCTTTCTTCCCTGTAAATGAAGCAACGCCGGCAGTCATCGTCGATCCGGATGCTTCTACAGCCCCGGCCAAACTGCAACCACCAGTGTGGCAAACAACACAACCGATCTTTCTTCATCATCAATCGACCGACCGGGCGCGCCAACACCAATCCTCCCATCATCCGTCGGCGAAATTTTCAATCTCCCCGTCCACCACGCCCGAAGCGGCCGCGCCAAATCACAGCAGTTCTCGACGGCCCACAACCATGACCCAGTAACAGACCATTTCAAATGACGCCGCAACCCTACAATCAGGAAATCGACAACACAGAGCTGTCTACGGACGTTTGCGGTGAATGTGGAAGGTACTTATCTCCATCCGAAAATCAAAGCATGGACAACTGGATTCGATGCGAACACTGCCCCTAATGGTACCACTGAGAGTGCGTATAAGCCCCTATTTTCGCGGAGGATTTGTTCTGCACACGCCGCCAGCGTCACTTCAAGAGGTCTATTCGTTTAACGCTTAGCATGACGTATGACACTTGAGTTGACCCTCGTGAACCCGGTATTTTCTTCTTTTCACAGGCCCGCCGCATAAATCCAAACCCTCATCATCATGGGTGGTGGTGAAACTGATGCATACACCAGGCCAACGGGGCACTGGTATAAAAACCGCACGGCATCGACGTTTGTACCGATGTTCGTTTATCGGTGCATTTTCAGAATGAACAGGGAACGTTGAAAAACAACTGTGAATATGTAGCAATCACATATTGACAAATAAAAGCATGAAATCTATACTGTTATTCTTCTATCGTTAAAAGCGTGCAGATCAGTCGTAATGAGGCTAATAAGCGCTGCGAGTTTGTGAGATCGTTAGTTGTCTGAGTTAGTCAGCGCGAGTTATTCATATCTCACGATTTACTATCTTTCGGTATGTTGGTTAGTTGATCTAGCGAAGCCGTGTAAACTAAGTTAGCGAGTGGAACCATGACCAATATATATTCGACACACGGCATTCGGCCTCGAAGGCCGATTGGAGTATGGTACCAACGCTCCACCGGGTGAATCTTTGCTGCCTGACTTGATTTCACTGTGGGTAAGTTGTTGACGATTGACAGAGTGCGAATAAGCCTGACTGGATCATAAGGTTCAGCAAATACGTATCCCCACCCAGCACTTAGTAAACATCACTAGCAGTTGGCGGGCAGAGGTGACTGCCAAGTGTCCAAAAGAATCTGTTCGAACGTCGTACAGGGAACTGTGTACTTGGTTGCTGCTGAGCATCGCTCTGGCTGCTGGTATGTTCCACGATTATTCTGTAAAACGCACGACTTTGTTCGACCGTTATATGTGTCCATCACTCCCCATCTGAGATAGCTATTTGAGTAACAATGTTAATTCCTCAAGCATGGGCCGGTTGACGTTCAATGTCTGGTACTGAACCACGTCGTGATCCCGGGTGTGACCGTTTGGCCAAGCGATGGAGGGCGATTTATCACACGGGAAGTTCATAGAGGGGCCATGCGCGTCTATGCTTATGGGAAGACGAAAATAAATGGCCGGTTGAAAGCGTGAACAAAACGGAGTAGCAAGTTATGTCTGTTTCAAGTGGCCAGATGGAGACGCACAATAATTATATAAAAATAGGAAACTAACAAGGATTACAGATCGATGCCAGATAACGCTGTCATGATGCCTTACATAATCAATGCGACAAAGGAAGTGAGCGAAACATTCAGGAACGGTTGAAACGATCAAGGTAACCAACTTTCCTGTGTCTGCTTGCTCACAACTACCGCAAGGCCACCTAAGTGAGACATTTGCCGAGCACAGATGCAAAATCGTGTTGCATCCTATTCCCAACAATTTCAGTAACGCGACAGATTGGCATTCACTACTTTCACGGGCGTTGTAATTCCCACAAATTCGATTACACTTGGTGTCATCGCGCAAATCAGAGCTTCACTACTGATGTGCCATGTGTCCACACCCGACCACTGAGATTGAGCTCATCTGCTAAAACAACTGGTTGTTTTCAGTGAAACCGACAAGTGGCCACTACGAATGTTGCTTGCTCAGAGCACAACGTCATATCACCAACGATGTACAATCCCACATTCATTCTTCCCTACTTCATCACGCAGCCCGAGACGAACGGTCGGCGTTGAGCTGAAAATTGATGACTTGAAGTCAATCTAGCACGGCCATAGCATAGGTAGACTGAATGGTCGGAGGCTACAGGCTATGGCAAAGAGCGTAGTGACGTTGAGCGGAAGACTGGAGTGACAGTGGATATGCTGGTTCAGCCGTAACGTTCAAGATATTCTTGCGTTCTGATGCCTATACGATGTGTAAAATCCTTCCCAAAATCTTAGCTCACATTGTACACAGGATCTTAAGGATCTTTGCCCACAGTCTGCTTGGTGCTTGCGATCGCGTTTGTTTGTTTGCATGCTTGTCGGTCTATGCACGTCAATCGCGCCATTGATATTCTTCTGGCTTTCTCGCGCGCTCGACGGTCGGATCCTTAGCCTACCTAGTTACTTCGCGTACCGGTGCCGTTTAGCATTGGTCGTGGTCAATTGTAACTATCGTATGATATATTTACGGTCTCCGTAATTATCGGTATTTTCTTTTCGCTTCTGGTATTGTTGCGTATACCTGAGGAAGTGTTAGTTTAGTACACGTACGAACTAAAATGTTGTTAGGGAACATAGAGTGTTCGTTCAGTTCAGTTTCCAGGACGGAACGGCTTCAGCCAGAAAGTGTCCAGATTCTTGCACCATTGAGCTTCTGATGGAGCCTATTGCTGTGGCAACATCGAGAAGAGGTTTTTCAACTACATGAGCTAGTATGAGGGCTACCAGATAAAAGCTGTGGAGTTCAAGCTGTCAGTGCCATCAGAACACAAGCTCACATCTACCACCGATACGCACAAGTTTATCCTTCCATTGAAATGGGGTAAAACAGGGATTAAATGTAAGGCCAATGTGGGTTTAATTCCTATGACCTATACTTTCAGATGCTAAGACTAACTTTGTGAATAAAATAAAAGCAATGAATAAGATTTGAAAAAGATAACAAAAATAGCAAATAGAGATGAAAAGCTGACTAACTTAAATCTACGACAAGGAAAGTACTTGAGAAACTCATCCAAACTAAACCCTCACAACAGGTCTGGGAAGAAAGATGGCCAACACTCATCTAGCTTTCTTTTGAACTCCGTCCTACTATCAGATGATATTACACACTATGGTAGCATGTTTCAACAGTTGGTAACACGACATACGAAAAAGTTAGTCCTAATAGATGTAGCAACCCTCTACTTTTCCAACTTGAGACTGTGGCCTCGGAGGCGTGAGTTTGTATGCGGGCTGAACAGAGATTTCTCCTCAACTTTGGTTAGTCCCTTAAGAGTCTCGAAAGTTTCTATCAAGTCTCTAACCCTCCTTTGCGCAACATCAAACAGGTCAAGTTTCCTTAGTCTGTCTTCATACGAGTTATCTCGGATTCCCTTAAGCAACCTTGTGAAACTTCTGGAGTAACTTCACGTCTTTTACCATGTGCAGGCTCCAAGGCTGTACACAGTATTCCAGATGTGACCCAACATAAGCTTTATAAACCGGCAACAACACCTCCGGGCTCCCTGACGCGAACGTTTTCCTCAACATATACAGGTCACCTATACGGGTCACCTCTGTACACTGTTTGGAGTCTTTTAAGTTCCTCTCTATGAGCACTCTCAGGTGCTTGGTTGTTTCTGCCCTGCTCAGCCCTTTATCCTCCTCATCCTTGCCAAAATACCTGACTGACCATGGCTGTTCCCCAACAAACCGCTGATTACACTTATCTACATTCAATCATATGTGCCTTTCATTTGACCACTCAGGTGACCATCGACGGCAAGCGATGCAACATAGCCGGACCCACCACTCAAGAAACTGTTAATGCGCGTCTAATGGACGTACGGATTAAAACAAACGTTCACTAAATGGTGGTAGTCGTGAGTGCATTGGGATTAAAAGTTATGAATATGATAATGCGTTTTAGAATGTTTTAACCACTCATTTGAATGCAGCGTAGTTATTGCCAGTTATTGCCATATGATTCGCTCATTGTTTGGCCAACCGCTGGCCAGATGTTGGCACACCCCTCGGAGTTGACCGTGTGGTCGCTGGGTTCTGAACAGTAATCAAGTCCTCCTGCATGCTCGTGTTGTCAGGATTTCCAACAACCTTCAAATCATCAGCGAAGATGTAGCAGGGACGTTTCAAGTTTTTGGGATGTACGCTACAGCAGCATGGTCAGTTTCCTCTATCTGGTATAACCCCCTTCGTGTGACCTGGTTTCCTCTCTACCCCATCCCGTCAACTCTGTGCACCCTGTAGACCAATCATGTGTGTCTGGAATGCGCTGGTCGTCAATGGTTCGTACTCACAATAACTGTGCAGCATACGTCGGAATGATGCCTTCTCCCGAACTGTAAATATGAGCAGTAATACTGTTGATTTGTCTCTCTTTTCAGGAGCATTTCGGTAGTGTCGCGTCCCCACGATACCACCAAAATTTTGATGCAGTTGGAGCCAAAGGGTAACGTTTCGAAGTTCAGTCCGGCTCTTCATATAGCATCTGATCAACCGAACCTGCGTTCGGTGATCATAGAAGACTCGTGTACACATGCGTCCTTAGGCAACATGTGTTGCGCTTGAGAGAGCGCAAGCGGTCAAACGAGATGCTCATCGTTTTTCAGCGTCAACCAGAACATCAACGGAGAATTCCGCGTTACAAAATTCTTCATGTTACACAGCCATCCGTGTGACGTGATTGCAGCCCAATACGTTGTCTCAAGGCGCCGCCTCACGGAAGAAGAAATCAGTGAGATTCGATCGTGGTTACTCAGCGGGACTGTCTCGTTCAAAGTCACGCAGTATATTCGGTTACTTTTCAAAAAGAAAACAACCACTGAGAATGTCTGTAATCTCCGCGTACGGATGTTCGCGAAAAGAAACACGATTGGCTACCTCGGTCGTTTGCACGCTCAGCTGAACAAAATCGGTAAGTGCTTCTTTAATGTAGATAATGATAATCGCCTGACCCAATTCAGGTTGGTGAGTAATGAGCAGATAGAATTATGTCGACGTTACCCCGAGGTGAGTGGGAATGATGCCACATATAAGAGTAGTTCGTTTTAGTGGTTGTAATTACTTGCGGAGTAGGTTTACCGGTTTGCTTTGGTTGGTTGGCAAACGAAACGACGATAGCTATTGTCTTGTTTCTTCGGCACTTCGTGATCTTCGTTATACCAGTGGAAACCAGGACATTGGTGATGGACGACAGTGCGGCCATACAAGCGGCAATTACACAAGAGCTTCCGCATGTCCACCGACTTCTGTGCCGAGTGTACATCCTGAGGAACGTGCCCGGTTGGATCTCCAACCTGACCGTGAACAGGTTGTTCATGGTAAACATGCTCACGTATAGCCGGTGGAGGTACGCTGCGGCGTTTACTATCATGCTCCAGTTCGTTTCCATTCCATACAATTGTCGAGCACTGGTGTTTGCATTGTTTGCAACTGAATGGCTTTTGTAATTTCATTTCTTAGTTGAACATCGTGGTATTTAATTTCATTCATATTCGTCATGACCGTCAGGAATGGTATTTTTTGTGTCAGCTTCATTTAGCACGCCACTGGGTGTTGCTGTCGTCGCTGTTCAAGCACACAACTGCGTCTGTCCGTTGTTCTGTCATGTGTCAACGTTCCGCATTGGTCCATTTGGTCCACTTAGGGGCAGAGATTGCAGTATGTCGTTCGCTGGTTCATCCGTTCGCTCGGGGATTTTTAGAGTTCTGTCATCCTGTGTCTTGGAGATTTCAGCGCTTGTGATTGATCCACATGGTCTATTTGTGCTCGCACACAACGCCCTGTGCTTTTCACTAAGAAATGTTTACTACCATGTTCCGTAATCCTACGCTGGTCATTGGTGAGGTGTCTCGCCAAACATTAAAAATAGTAGTGGTCCAAGCGCTGATCCCTGAAGTACTCCACTAACTACGGCACTTTGTGTGTGCTTGGAAAAGGCACTTTTACCCGAAAATTAGCAGTTTGCAAGGAAAATGGATTTCTTCATTTTCAGAATTTTCGAACATCCGAAAAGTTACGCTCGCCTCTGATTGGTCACTTCGGTGACCTAAGCCCAAGGCCGACCCAAACTTATGAATGCACTTGCTGTAAATCACAATTCTTGCCTCCGACTGAGCAGTATTTAGAGCTCGTTTGAAGGCCGTCATTTTTCTTACCTGTTTGTGGGTTCTGAGTTTCGAGGGTTGCTTTCCGATGTTTGAGCTCTGATTTTTGCGCAGTTTTGCAATATCGTTGCGTTCATTGGTGATAGAGATGCTGCTCGCGGTCTTTGCATTGTTCTCGTCTTTTTCTATCAGGTGGGGTCGTAACACCGTGGACCTTCTCCTTGCTACCTCTACATGGAAGGTGCGACTCCTCGAGAAGTCTTGTATTCCTCCCACCAGTCTTGAAGGAAGACCAAAGGTCCCCAATTTGAGGGTCAGCAATCGGTGGTTCACGGAATCGAATGCCTTCCTGAAGTCCAAGTAGCAAACCTCAACTTCTTCTCTCCAATCCAGCCTCTCTGTGATCTCATCGAGGAAGCCGGATCGGGTTATATGAGACAAGACCTAAACCTCACAAATCCATGTTGGTCTGCAGAGAGAAGCCTAATTTCATTAAGGTGTTTCACAATCCTATATTTAATAATTCTTTCCAGCAGATTCAGAACAACTGATCTTAGACTTACTGGTCGACAGTTGACCACCTCGTGCTTCTTACCTCCCTTATGGATAGGTATAACCCATGCCCTCCTTCAGTCATCTGGGATGATGACCTTCTGTTGGGTGAGATTGAACAACACCGTGAGAGGCTCCTGTAAAACATCACTGAGAGGTCTTATTGTCTTTGAATTGATGCAGTCCGGCCCCATCGTCCTATTCACGTCTGGATTACCCAATCTATCCTGAACATCGACCTATTTTATTTTAACTTCCTCCATTATTGGCTCTCTTGCAGTCCCTATGCTGAGTCTCACTGTGGTAGATCCAGAGTCCGGAATATGTACTGCCTCAAAAAACCGGCGGAAAACCTGTTTTTTTGTAGTGGTGATTCGATAACATTGCCGTCAGTATCAACAATGCTACTCAGTCCCGTCCTAATGGCCCCTTTGGCCTGGACATAGCAAAAGAAGGCTTTGGTGTCCTTATTATGGTTCTCTGCCAGATTTATTTAAAACTTTTCCCGTATTCATTCTGTACTTCAAAATATCTCTTTCTGGCCACCTTATACCGACTAAATCTGATGTACCCCCTCCCCAGACTGTTTGTATGCAGCTTGGGTTTTCCATTTGAGTCGCGGTGCCTTTTCGACCCTGCTCTTCCACCACAGAAGCTTGCCTCTATGTCTGCTGCGTCGTAGTGGCGGATGCTTGCCAATTTGTTGCATAAGAATTTCTTTAATTATGGCCCAAGCTTTGTTGGCATCACTGGTACCATGACAATCTATCCTACTTAGCGTTTTCGCACCCGACCTTAGTTGATATATATTTACGCTTCTAAAGGATCTACGATACTTGACAGGGGGGCGCAGCGTAGACAACTAAACATCAGACGTATGATTCCATGGTCACTCATGCCCAAGGGTGTTCCGACTTTCAAGCCCAAAACGGCGTTGTAGTTTCTCGTAATAACAAGATCTAACATTGCAACAGTTTGACATTCTGTCCACCTAGTGGACTCATTGACATGTAGAAATAATGCCTTCTCGTTTAGAAGGTCCAACAGTACCTCACCAAATGTATCACTGGCAGCATGCATCAATCCTCAATCCACTTCTGAAGCACTGAATTCTCCTACGATGAGGAGTCACCGTGACGAACACATTTTTCTCCTAATAACACAGTAGTTTCTCGTCCTCCAGTCGAGTGAAAGAGGGGCTTCCGTAACCGCACAAGAGCAGCCGCATTGTTCTGCTGTCTACCAAGGAACGGATTAATACCTGAATATTTCCCACATTAAACTCCTCTTCTTGACGCTACTCATAATGCTGCGCTATCAACAACAGGATACCCTCGCCCATTCTGCCATATTGTCCATCTACCCCGTGGATCGAATATCCCGGTGGGCATATATTATCGACGGACACATCCTCTCGTAACTAGTTCTCAGTAACCGCAACGACATCCTCTTCTTCTAGTTCCCGTGAGAGCTCATTTCATTTGTTCCTCAGACTACCAGTATTAATATGCAGTACTTTCAGGGACTTCCCACAATTACCCTTTGTTTCAATCTCCTTGACTCGAGGGGCGGTGCATGGCTCGAGAACCACACCTGAGCACTCCCCTTGTTTTTTTGCGGGAGGTTGTCCACTCCATCATATCTTCAGGCCAAACGATCCACGCTGTTTACGTTGAGCTGCTTTTACAATGGGAGTAAATCTTCCGTCTGCCCCCCATTCTCCTGTTCCACGAGTAAGCGTGTTAGCCGTACTCGTGGCACCAAATCATGAATGCGCTGTTGCGGCGCAGTTGGTGATCCACTACCACTGGGACGGCTAGTATTTTTCTACCCAACCGAATCGTCCGGTGTTACCGCAACTTGACCTTGTGTGGCCGTGCATATCTGCCCTGTTGCCGCCAGGAGTCTATCTCGGTGCCTGGGGTTGTCGAACTCGGCCAACATAAGCCTAGGGCTTTACGTGTTAACCTGCTACTTACCCAACCTCACTACTCGTTTAATAGCCACATGCTCAAGAATATCTACCTGACTTAGAAGGTTCACCAGTTGAAATCTCATCGCTCTTCCTACAGCTTTACCCTCTTTCATAATGGGCTCAGGGATGCCTATGACGACGACATTCCTATTTCTACCGGGGGCTGAATCCGCTTTAGATTCGAGCCCCAACACGGCTTCCACCAAAGCTCACCTTGGTTAGGGACCCCCGTAAATCTTTGTTCTTGGGCTTCCATCCTGAGACAACTATCTTTAACCAGCCCCTCCAGTTTCTTCAGTTTTTTTCTTCCCCTTTCTACATGTTCTTTGGTCGATTTCCGGTTACACATTATTTTGTCCTCTTTCCCACTCTGCTTATTTCGTTAGTCCTCTCTTACGACAGTTATGTTTCTACAACTCACCTTGCTAACAGCGGGGACATTTAGTTCAGCATTTTTATATTTCAACTCATTGACCAAATCCGGCAATTGGTCATGCTTTGCAGCCGCATTTCTCTTTTTTTTACCCCGGACTCCATCAGAGCCTTTCACCTCGTTCCAGCGTTCTCCCTCATTATTTGGAACGTTTGGTTCATTACCCCTCACTCTCCTTATACTGTCATCTACCTCGTTGTGCACAACAGGCGGTGTGCTACTACCAGTGTCCTCCTCCTGGTTTACTCCAATATTCGCAACAGAAGCACAGTCGTGCAGTTTACCTATGCATGATCCGCAAACCCAAAACAGTTCCTTATGAACCAAATGCAAGTCATAAGCCCATTTCGAGAGCGTGCTACACTGACGGTGGAACCACTTCGCACACCCATCAAATCATATACTCTAGGCACTGACCTCCAGGTAACACTTGTTATTGCAGCAACCGCCAACTTTCAGACTGATTACCCTAATACCTTTTCCCGGACCCTTGCAAGAAATTTCCCTTAGATTCAACTGCTGCTAGTATCGGTTAAAGAAAATGGTTGACGAAAATTAAACATCTCAATTGGAAGGAGAAAACCACGTTCACCTGCATGTAGCGAACTTGGACAGTAAATCGTCACAAAACACTTTTGATAACACCGACACCTTTCGCCAATTTTTCTGGCGCCCACAAGTCATCTCGTGTGCTTCGAATACGTGACATCGATAGTCCACATTTTAGCTTACAATCCACAAGGATGGCTCGTTCTATATTTTATGAATGTTTCTCACGGAGACTTGAGCTTTCTTCAAATGCGCAATACCGATAACGAATATTCCCTTCACACGCCAGAAACTCAAACCGCCCGCCACTACATTTGCCAGCGGGTCTTGCGCCCATTCACTTGTAATCTTTTTTCACATCTATTTTCATCTTGACACACTTTTTCCTGATCCTGATACATTTTTCATTCAAGTACCACTTTTTTTCACGGCTCTCTTCTTTGTACAATGAATGTAACGACTTTCTGAAACAACATAATTTTTGTTGGTATTTTGTTGTACAATTTAACACCTCCTGATGAATCCCTTTTCTAGCCTACTTATATATCCTACTTCCGCTAGTGCAGAAATTCTTCACATTTTCGTTCCGCGCGCTACGCGCAGGACGCTTACTAGCTTCCTGGCTGCTTCTTGGCCGTGGCAATATATGGAGTACTGCGCTGTTTGTTTTGTTCTGAAATATTGCCATTGGGTTAATGATCGAATCTGAAGTGAGACTTTGTGCGAGAATTCCCAAATGAAACAACAAAATGTAACTTACAAGCCTGCCGTTTACACTCTGATCGTTCGTCACACTTACGGATCAACTTTGAAGCATCGAAGAGACACCGAGGAACAGCGTTCTTCCAGAATAGGGTGTCTAACAACATTCCTGAAAAGGGAAACAAGAAAAACCAACGGCCAACGGCCCAGTAATCCATGCACACGACTTACACAAACGAAAACTAAAACGGCGTTGGCAAAACAACAGCAAAAGGGTGGGTTATCGGCTGTAGATTTTTCACTGGTTACTGCGATTAAGCAACTGTCCGTCGCCTGGAACGGATGTAACTCTACGGTACATAGGCGAAAACATTCGCCAAAGCGTCTTGATCATGACGGCGACCAAATACGTCGGACCTCATCGACTTTACTGGAGCATTTCATGCACATTTTCCAGAATGGTTCTGAAGGATATTTCAGATGACTACGGGAAAAAGCTGAAACTTTTTCAGTCGAACGCTAGAAGGATTATCTAGGTGCATAAGTAATTTAGTGCGGAATAGTGGCCTGAACGCAATGGCACAGCATGTATAAAAGAAGTACCGTGGCACCCAGCCAGCACATTGGACACTCGTAGGACGGACAATCGTCCCTTGATTGTCCTATGCGTGTCACGCGGACAGTCGCAAAAACGGCTGTTCGGATGCGTAATAAATCACTTGGTTGTTACGCAACTATGAAATGTGAAGTAGGTTACACGATGGACAAAATTAGTGGACATTATTTGTTCTATGGAACTTGTCTGTCTTCGATTACTGGTAACAATCTGCTGCCCGCGAATTATAAAACTGCATCGTGGAAAGAGTGCGTGATCTCTTTGATACAGCAATAACGCCGAAGAAGGCTTCATAAGAAATCATGACAAGTTTGGTAAATCTACCGATGAACTACAGACAATGTATATGTTGGTAATCATGTCCAGATGGCAATGTGAAGATGGTATCCGCTTTGGTGGAAACGTGTATTGCAATACATAGGTTAACGTGGTAACCTGCTGTTTATGACTAAAGTGGTAGTGGAGCACACTTAGTGAAAATGTTTTGTGATTATTGTTTCACTTTTACTCCCTCGCGATTACTTACAAAGACATTGAATTCCAAACACATCCATGAAACATATTATTCCGGCTCACATCTTAATTTTGTACAAGTTCAGGATGGCAAATCAAGGGTACTCAATATGGACTAGCAAATATCTGCAATACTATTGCCATGCTTAGTAAGAATACTTTGAGATTGTTATGTTCCACTTCAGTTCAATCTCGATTATTTACGAAGATATGGATCTTCAAACTTATCCTTGCAACTGTATCTTGCATCTAATTTACAGGTTACTTATTCATTAGCCAAACAGTGCGTGCAAACGTATTGTATGAACGCCAGGCGACCTCAATCTAGTTGGAAACAATGCAGCAGATTGAAAAGAATTTACTTCTAAAGATTCTCCATGATAGAAAGGGACGCTGCGTGTAATCGTTAGAACGTGAATATCTCCGTTATCTTTAAGTTAAAATGTAATTCGTGGCCATTAAAGTTGTTGAAAATTTGTGATATGTTGCAGAATTTAAGATCCTTAAAATCTGTTCCCTAGAGAATTCATTGTTTCAATCTTCCGAAGACGTCAGTGACACTGTCATAATCATCAGAGGTAGATCCATACGATTGCACCTTCGCCATCATGCCCACATGCAACAATCTAATCAAAGTGGCGAACTTACCTGGACATCTAAACTTACCAAGCACCGGTCATAGCGCCTCGCATCCCACGGAATCGAACGCCTTGGTGAATTCGACGAATAAATATACGTTTACAGTTATACACATATGAATTCATATATATATGTAATTTCTACTTATCGTTTGTACCATCTCAATAACACTTCGGGTCACTTGCATTTCATTGGAGCTTCTCAATAGTTCGTGTACGAATGGAAACGCACTCCCGTAGGCTGTAGCTTTAATGTGCTTTCGAAACCAGCAAGCACACACGGGTTGAAATTAGATTGTGTAACAGTGCGTACTGTTGGGATGCGGTTTCCGGCAATTATCCGTTTCACGGGATTCGCCTTGAAGGTCGTTCAAAAGGCAGAACGGTCCTTTTGGCGCAAATCTACGATTTTTAAATATTTTATGAAATTTTAAAATCGAAATTTCAGGCAAAGTGCTTACAGCACACCAATTGTAAGTAAGCGGCGTTATTGGAAATATCGGAATACATCGATTAAGTCCCAAAAGTATTAGGCTGGTGATGGAATTTTTTCCACCATTTTCGCGATAACAACCCGTTATTGACGTTAGCTCACCTTTTCAAGTCTTATAAATGCGATCATTGCCATTTTCGAGAGGAAATATGTCATCCTATAGCCTGAGAGTGCTTCATTTTGCGGCGTTTCACAGATATAGTCGAAATGAAAATATACGACCACACTGTGTTTGCATTTCAACAAGATCACCAACACATTTGATAGTGAAACATGTATGACAACATTTCCAGCTTCTTTTTCTATACGATTTTTATACTATTTCTCTTTGTTTGTAAGAGTTCAGGTGGATACTGGTCGATGACACGTTGCTCTTAGAAATGGTTGGAAATGACGCCATAATATGGTTGTTTCCATCTTCGGTGTATATGGATCGGTGTTAGAAAAGGGTACTTTGTCCCACTCTATCATCTAGAATCTTCAGAAGTAAATTCTATTCACCCTACTACATTGTTTTTAACTAGATTGGTGTCGCGTGGTGTTCATGCGGAACAATATACGGAAACAGATGAAATCAAGCTGCCTGCTGATCACCGGGAGGTATAACTGTCAGTCAGTCACACTACGATGTTTATAATGCCAAGTATCTATTGCGGTGCAAAAAACGTCCAATCAATATGGTAATCAATGGAATCAAATATGATGATAACCACGTACCCCAAACGCTTCAAATACAGATTTTTCATCACTTCCCGCATGTGTTTGTTCTCCAAATTGTTCATGGTAAAGATTTTTCGGAAGGAGCAGCTACTAGTGTGAACATGTACTGCATACGCAGACGCTGATCATAAATTATGTCAATGGGGTGGAGCAGCTACTGGTGTGAACGTACACTGCATACGCAGGCGTTATTCATAGCTTAATTGAATGAAGTTGAAACATCTATTAGTGTGAACCTATAGTGCACACACAAACGTTATTCATATTTCAAGTGAATCAGGTTGAGGCATCTACTAGCGTAAACGCATCCTGTATTCTCAGACGTTGTTGAAAGTCCAAGTCAATCGGGTGGAGAAGCTTCTAGTTTGGTCGTATACCGCATGCTGAGACGTTATTCATAGCTTAAGTAAACGAGGTTGAAGCATCTAGTATTCTGTATGCATACTCAGACGTAATTCATAGCTCAACTGGAACAGGTTGAAGCAGTTACTGTTGGAAACACGTAGTGCATTCTGAGACGTTGTTGATAGTCTAAGTCAATTGGGTGAGGCAGCTACTGGTGTGAATGTGTACTACATACGCAGGCGTTATTCATAACTTAATTGAATGAGGTTGAAGCATCTATTAGCGTGAACCTGTACTGCATATTCAGACGTTTTTCATAGCTCAAGTTGGTTAGGTTCAAGCAGCTACTAATGTGAACCAATACTGCACAGACAGACGTTAATCATAGTTCATGTGAATCAGGTTGAAGCAGCTACTAATGTGAACGCATACTGCATACTAAGACATTCTTTATTGGCTAGGTCAACGGGAATATCCTCTGAATGGATCAAAAGCAGCAATGTTTGATAATGAATCCAAGTATATTGTACTATATACAACTCTTAAGGTGGAGAACAATTCGACGAGTTGGTTCGCGGGAGTTCTCCCTCCAGGTATGACCAATTGGCGAACAGCCAGGTTCCTACATTGGCGATAGAATAAATGTGTAATATGTATACTGCAACCGGCTTACTCGGACATATCATCAATATTTTTTGGTTATACAATTCATTACATCGGGGAACCTTTGAGATGGAGATTTGAAGGGTGAAGATGCGCAAACGTTACATTCCTCCGTCCAGTCGACTTGAGCTATGATCAACACCTAAGTATGCCGCATGTATTCACGCTGGTAGTTGCTCCGTCCAGTTGACTTAAGCTATGATGAACGCCTAAGTATGCCGCATGTATTCACGCTATTAGTTGCTCCGTTCAGTTTACCTAAGCTATGATGAACGCCTAAGTATGCCGCATGTATTCACGCTGGTAGTTGCTCCGTCCAGTTGACGTAAGCTATGATGAACGCCTAAGTATGCCGCATGTATTCGCGCTGGTAGTTGCTCCGTCCAGTTGACTTAAGCTATGATCAACGTTGTAAAAATGAACACTGCAGGTATCAAAATAAACTTGTATTGGAACAGTTCAGGATGAGTTAAAAAGATATCCGTCAGTTCTGGCAAAAACTGAGATAACATACTGGCAGTGAAGTCTGCAGCCGTAGATAGGATAGACCAACAGTCATCTGAATCATAAACATCCATGGCTCGAAGATAGATGGGTTGTATCTGAAACGGTAGAAGTGGAAATCAATGTTTTCGTCAGATAAATAACGAGCATCAAATTTGGTCATCATCCGTCGGATAAGTGAGCATTGACTCGCGTACATATGGCCAGCTACCTTAAAGCATGACCAATAAGAAATAAACGAAACAAAACGCACGTTTTCAATGATAGGGTGGGACATGTTATGCATGTTTACACATGTTTACACCACACAGCAGGTAGAAACAATCAGGTGATAAC
>JTDE01009133.1:2308-17555 GCA_014338405.1 Paragonimus skrjabini miyazakii | reverse complement strand
TGATGAAGCGCGTTTCCGGTGGTTAGCATTGAAACTCAATAGTGGAAACTTACCAACTGGCGAATCTGGTGTCTTTTTGAAGAACGCTACTTTACGATCCTCTTCAAATAATTGATACGAAAACAAAGGGGAACAAGTGAATATTTAATTACGAAGATGAAGAAGAATGTTTGACGAGGGTTCAGGTTTAATACTTGTGGGTCAAATGAAAAAAATCCTCCCAAAATAACCGTTGCATGTTTAGGTTAACAAATTTTACTTTAATGGAGAGTGTTCGGCATTTTTCATCAGTTGAACGCGCTCATTGCTTGTTTCCATTCGGAAGAAAATATAGCATAGTTCCGGATATAAGTCGTTGACAATTGACTCTCAAATAAACGCGCTCATGTTCCATGTGCTGTGATGCGAATTGAACGTGCAACATTGTGCAGAAGTTGGCAATATAGTTCTCCATCTGGAGTCAGTAAATGTCTCAGTCTACCAGCCTGACCGGTTTGATGTTTGAATCAAGAGCTGTATCTGTGTAAACCATTAATTTTGATGGACAATTCACATGTTGTTCTTCCACGTTCCACTTGAATATATCTATCGAGCCGACACGCACATCAAAGAGTTCGTCCGTATTCGTTGGCTTTGATTGATGCTCACGACTCGTTCCTAGTTAACAATGATATCGACTCAGACATATGAGCCATTTTCTGAGATAAGAACATCTCATGTCCAGATTCTCATGCAAATGTGTATTTAAAATTATGGTTTACTATGCTACAATAACTATTGCGACTTACCATTTCGGAACGGTAGCCTTGCTAAAATGAAACCAGAGGATCAAACACGTGACGATTGAATTCGTGGTGGTACGAGGTAACTGAACGATTAATAACTCCCAGGATGATCTGCACAATATCAAAGTGAACAACCTGCTATTCATTCGAGTGAAACGTAACGCCAACCACCGCGATAGTGCTGCAGCGAGTCGTCATTCCGAAAATTCTGTTCGTGTGAACATCGTAGTGAACTCAGAGTTCGCCCTTGCTCATATTTCAACTTCTACAATGCTGTCGTTGAGATGCCTACTTCTGACGACTGTTGTGTTCCGGCAACTCTATGTTGTTAGTATTTCACTCATTGTGTGCCAAAGCGAACACTGTATCATATACAGAAGGTCTTGTTGCCAACTTTTAACGATCATTTATCGAACTAAGAAACGTTTTAGTTACCGTCATTTAACGTGTTGGACCTTTGCAATTGCTAACTATTAGATACTGCGATTAAAAGTATAGATCGTAATCTCCACTACATTGAAATCTCCCTACAGCGATTACATTGAACTGCTTGAAAATGCAATGCTGGCTCTGAGATACCTAATGTAGGCTTACTCATCATAGAACAACCAGCAGTGATATCGATTTCTGTTGACCTATTCGTGTGGCTGTTCACGGGCAGTAGCTACCGCATAAACTACTGGTTGAAATATATTCTAAGTGTCCTCCCGAATTCACGAATTTGATTCATATGTGAGTGGTCGGAAATCGTTTTGCTACTCACCCGGGCTATATGAACCAGTCCATCTTATTCTCCATTCGGGTACAACTTATCTTCTCCTGTGTTTGGCAAGCGGACCACGTCCCTTAGTTTTATGATCGGTGAACTCACAGAGTAGCTAGCTTGCAACGTGGTCCACAATCCTGAGTCCAAACTAGTTTGCCCATGGTTAATCAGATGGCCCATGGTGATCTTCACCTATCAAACCTCTAACGGGTCTGTGTGATCAATTTTGTCCTGCTGTGTTAGTGGTATTGCACACGTTGATAACAATAGCTGAGTTATAGTTCAGTTAGCAGGAGAAAAGTTTGTTTGACGAAATAACGGAGATTATGAGCCAATGTGGCTATGAATGATTGACACCACCGTGAGCGTGTTCAAGTCATAGATTTGACTACTGCACAAGTTGTGGAGGTGGTCGTTGAAGAATAGGACGGTGCAATAGGTCGTCGGCAGGATCAAACTAGAGCAGACGCTGCTGGGATGTGTTTGTTCACAGAGAGCAATTTTTGGAAATTTCAAATAGAGGTACTGAATTTCTTGTCTAGAATGTAACTGCGAATCGACTGACTGGCACAATTGTGAATGCATTTCTCAAAAGTGATGGAAAATTACCATAAAACATAGGTATCCCTACAATGAAGACATTGAATGAGCAGATATTTTGAAGTGACAAATAGTACATAGAAGCAATTGGCATATTGGGAAAGTGCAGCAAATACTCATACTACTGGATGATTGAATGGAGGGAACTCATAGGTGGCAGACCGTTGTGTTGACAAGCAGACAGACCCGTCATTTCAATCCGGTAAGCAATGTGTGGACAAGCAACAAAACCGGTTATTACAATTCAGTGAAAATACAGTGTTGCGTACAAGCCGACAGCTTGCTTCCACAGCTCATGGGTTCCGATTAGTCTGTCAATATACTGGAGGCTTCTAGCATAATCGATCTAATTCAAGTGATCCATTCGTGGACGCCTGCAAAATTCACCCACGCGGGACCAAGAAAACGTGTCGTTCAAGCTGTGAAAATACATCGGACCATGTAAGCCTGTCAAAATCTTTTGTCTAAATGTTGTCTTTGCTACAGCTTGACATCGACGTGACCGTCGTCAATAACCATCTGTTCGCAGCTAATCGCACAAATGATTTCCTCATGAAAATTCTGGTATAAGTGTGATTCGTTTAACTTGGCGACGATCAGCTGGGTAGGAACTTGTTCGTCACACCCCACTCTCATCATATATCAATTTGTTCATGACGCTGGACAATCCAAAACGGACGGTGAGAGTTGCTGTCCATACAATAGCTTTTTCGTGTTTCACACGCGGTGATTATGCATCACATGTTTGTGTTGCATAATTGCTGACGCACTATTAAAATTGATCCTATGTCAACGATTTCTTACACTGGTTTGCACACAGTTAGACATTTTCAATTTGCAGAAGTACAAAGCGAATGTTGTTGTTGGAACTCTGGTTAATTCATAAATGCCACCAGAACTCTCATTATGTTCACACATAACCGAGCAAACCTATAATCTCAAGAAGTACGTATCACGTCTAGCCTCAGTCTAATAACAGAAAACAACAATGGTCAAAAGTATTATGTCATTTTCCTACTCAACCGTACTTCCCATATTCTGTATGAAAATATTTCTTATCATGGCAAGTAGTGTGACGGAAACTTTCTCGGTGTGGCAGGATGAGGAGGAACAATAAACATTTGCTCACGTCGTTCTCCATTAGGCACTGAAATGGTTACAGGAATATCATAAACTTTGACGGGGAATGCACAACTTAGCAATACAGCCAAAACCTTTTCCGTAGCCATGCTCACGGGATCACACATTCATGCACAAAACAAACGCGCGGAATTCAAATGTTTCGTCACTATGCGTTAGATCTAGAGTTGGAGCAAATGGTCAACCACGTTACTGGTCAAGTGTTGTCTTGTTCGCTAAGGTGGCGATATGTTTGTCGTAGTTGGTTGTGTTAGATAAACAGGGGATGAAATCATTATGATTTTACTAGAGTAGATGTAGGTGTTTGTGATAAATGTACGCACCAGCTGTTTTACGGTTGAGATCACTGTGTCAGAGGCATAGAATATGGTCGTAAATTGAACATAATCTATGGTTGCTTCTCTCCGTTCACATTCGTTATGCAGTTTAATATGCTTGGAACAATAGTTCCCATTTGGTCTACAAGTGGCATCGTCTTGTGTGTCTTGCATGACACAGATATACCATGTTTGATAATCGAAGGGATAAGGTCAGAATTGAGTAACTTACTTTTCCTAATCCATATGGCTGTAACAAATAAACCGCTATTATGTACCTATACGTAGATGTACATTTCGGAGGTGCATACGGTCATGTTTGTCAAGATTCATCTTACGTTTTCTTTTCATCAAAACCGCGCAGATAACAACTTTGTTGTATCACACTCATGAGAAATGACGATAAAAACAAACACAAAATTAGTTTCAAGTCGAACATCACCCACAATTGATCGCAGATGTCGCATCCCCATAGACATTCCAGTCGGTCCCTTTCGAAAAGAAGCACTAGACTCGAGTTTCGCCTGAAATTAACCTTCTGTTGAGTGTTAGCATCTCAGATAAAATTTCAGCTGAAATCAGCAATCATACTTCCTCAGAATTTCCTGCTTTCTTTGATATCAAACATTTGTCCTCACTGTCAACCAGCCCTGTAAATTGCGTCGTAACGGTGAACAGGGCAACGACATCGGTGAGGAACCTACGTACGTTGAAATATACATCCAGATAAACAATGCATGATGTTCTCGCTCGCATACATGCGGTTGATCGTTTGTTTTATTGATTTTAATAAATGACCCACGCCGGCTTACCGTACCTCGATAAAACAAATTGTAATCATCTGGTGTGTGAAGAGGATGAATTATTTGTTTATAAACTTGACGTTACACACAAATATGTTGAAATTTACATGTATATATATTTATATATGGAAGACACTCTTGTAACAGTTGTGTGTGAATACTACACTGGTTAGTTTGGAAATGAGCTGCATATACCCATTCGCGCACAAGTCAGCCGATGCATATTGGTGAATGGAAGCCCGTGTATTAGGTTGAGCAGATTCACAAACCAGGGCCTATGTGCCATAGTCACTTTGAGAACGATATGGAACATGCTTATTCGGTTCAGACGTTCGCCTCAAATAAATTGGTCAGAAACACTGGTTTATATTCAGATGCTGATGGGTTAACTATAGAATACCGCACAGTGAACTCTCGGCGTATTACCTGAATTGTTCAAATTCTCCCCCTTATTCCGATAATTGAAAGGTAGTCAAATTATTGGTAAATTTCATTAATGTGTAACAGTTTTCGCTTACCTCCCTCAGCGTCCTCTAGCAAATAAGCATCGTCAAATTTAAAAAGAGATTATTATGGATTGGATTACGGAAGGTTTCATTTCGTACCATTATCCAATGATAAGTGTGTTGGATACATCCACGAGCTCTTGACATCAATACTTTCTGTAATATTAAATGTTATTTTCGTCGTCAGTTGATCATCCACTTAGGGGAAATTGTCCAGTTGAACAAATTCAATTTGACTGAATACTATAACAGTGCAAAAATGAGCACTGACTACTCTTTGGATTCTAGTAAAACAGTCTGTTTCTGTTTCCAACGTAGTATTTGACCAAAATTGGATGCAGTTAGCAAAGGATCCAACTCCGTTACGTGGGAACTTTAGTCGTTAAACAATACGATATTATGATATCGTACGGCTAATGCAAACGCAAAACTCTTTGTGTCAATTCGACTTAATTTAGTGATAGATCACAAATCCTTTTGGAAAACTAATTCAAGCGGGAAGGTTATTGCTACACCATGGACTAAAAGATATCAGTGACTGAAACTAGCACAAACGGTCGGTTTCCGTGATTGCCTGAATCTACGAATAGAACAGTTCACTTCGATACATTTGAAAACATATGATGGTTATTTCCTGGAGTATATTTCGATTCCATGAGGAAATTTACTTCGATTTTTCATATATTGGAATAGTTACCTTGCAAGAATTTCAACTTTTATATTCACAAACCTGTAGTTACACTGTCCAGTTCATCGAAACCACGTCCTTGAAGGAAAAACAAAGAATTGTCTTGATTCGGCAAAGTCCCGTGGCCACGTTGCCTATACGAGTTTGGCTTAACAAAAAGTGACCAAATTTTGCATGCGCGAAGACTTGTATGGTGAGATCGACAGGGGGTCAAGGCCCAGAGTTTCCATGATTACGAGCACTCACCATGAGGGCGTCAGCTGCCAAGCAACCAGACGAATACCTACGAATTGCACTGGTGAATAACGGCAGTCTTCCGTTAAGCACTATACTCAGGGAAACATTGTTAACTCCATCTTCCCGGCTTGCTGTAAGCACAAATGACTGCCGTTATACTGAAGTAAGTAGCGTCACTTAGTGAGCAATGCTTGTCTGGGAAGCAAATTTATTTCGCTGACAAATACAAATTCAGGTGTACACAATTTCACCAATAAGTCATCATGTACAGTCTACAAATTAGTGCACATCTAATCCTCTTGTTTTCGAGATGAAACATGCTCATGTTTATTAGTATATAATTCATCTCTTCTGCAGCAGATTGCCAACCGTATCTAAACATGTAATTATTCGTATGCTGAATTAATGGCTACTACGTCTACAATCCATTCAGTGACTGTTGCAGACACTGATATATTCGAACGCAACAGTAATTTAACTATAAACATCAAATCACATATACGCATTACACATCTGAAATGTTAACTTCACGAACCGGTGGTTCCACATTAGATGAATGTGTAACTCAGGAACTCCAACCGAAATCGTCTGCCATATGACATTTCAAAAACGAATGTTTGGATCAAAAAAGCAGTTCAAAAGATAGAATATGGTCTACTCAAATTATATGAACACATCACAAAAGCCGTATCCAATCGAGAAAGTCACCTACTTACCCAGCTGGAATATCTGAATTGCTTTAAGAAAAAATATAGGAACCACATTGAAGAATTAGAATATATTCTGAGAGTTTACGTTAATCCAGCAGAGCGCAATTAAACGACAATCTCGAGAAGCAAACTACCAATAATTATTGTGCAACACTACTTACTGCAGGAGGTGAACTGAATTGCTAACACCAGCAGGACGAACTTCAGCAACAGATGTTCCATCACTGTTGTTGGCCGAAAATTTATTGTCTTGAGGCTGCACATCTGAACATCCTCAGTATATATATGCTTCCGTTCATAAACCACAGGTGAATGTTCATATGTCGGTGGTGTCCTGTTTAATTCATTATTGGTGAACAGAGCTGTTGCACAGACACACGTGCAAGATACACAGTTCCATCTTAAGGAACGACATGTTCATTAGCTGGCCTAATTGACGGGTCCATGCTTCCGACTTCCGAATCACGCGACCAACATAAAGGAAGAGATATTCCATGCTATCCATAATGCAAACGACAGCCACAATCCAGAAATATTCGTATGTATGAAAATGATAATATTACAAATACAAACCAGATTGCAACATGATTGATGAACTCAATCTGCTACAGTGAACGCTCATGTAGACAACAGTTTGCCACTAAATGACACCCGTCTAGAAGATCAACTGGAAGTGCCCGACCAGATGTTCGTAATTCGAAGCAAATGTCCGACATCAAAACCTTGGTGTCCGTGTGTTATTTTTACCACATCCTTAGAAAAGAAATAAACGGCCGAAAAAGAGTTTGATTACATATCTGGTAAGTTTACAAGGTTTCACTAGACTGATCATTCTCGCTAATCAGTTTATCGGTTTTGCGGAACATTATCACTCTGACTGAGACATTTGCCCCTCCTGACAGTCGTGACCGAGTTGCAATGTTCAGCCTGCATATGCTACCCGGATTAAAAGCTACACTATACTTTTGTGAAAAACCATTGCTGAGTAATAGAAATATATCCTTTATTCACAATTCCAGAATGGGGCCAAATACCATTTCATAAAGGTTAGGCATACATGCGGTTTTGTAGATTGAATTCAGTATTTCTGGCTAGGAATATGCAAACACGCACAATAAGCTTGTAATATGCAGTTCAATGTGTGGACTGAAATTCGCCATCTAGTGGCCTGCGTCGTGTATCTGGCTGTACCTGGATGTAAAGTGATTCATCAGGTCCACAGACGGTACAGTGGTTTAAAACAAGGTCAACATATGACATTTCTTGTGATGTACTAGTACCTATTTTGTCTTTGTCAGTTGCAAACGCAACACAGGCATATTACAGACGGCGAGCATGTTGGGATAGCTACATTGTCTTGTGTGATCAGGGTTAAAGTAAAGGCATAGTGTACCTGAACCAATTCGGTACACACATGGTCGACTGAGAAATCCACATGAATGATGCTTCTCTAGAAGCCTGTAACTTCGGGTTTCGATGACCCAACCTTATTTCGAATGAACTGAGTAGGCCAACTTTGGGACCTGTTGTCGGGTTGTTAGCATCAAATGACGTAGGATTCCGAGCAGCTGGTTCATCAAGCTGCTGTTCCATCTACTGTTTCAGTAGGCTCCGAGCACTCGTCTTAACAGTCATCAACCTGTTACTTCTATGCAAACGCCTCTGCAACTGGAGGTAGATTGGTACTCAAAATCGGTGACATGACAGTCAGAATGATTGCGTTCGCTTTTATGGATAACCGGTCAATTAGTATTGTAAACCAAACGCATTTGCACAACTATATACCTCAAGTTGTGTATGAGATCTTTCGCCGAATAATTTGGTACGAATTACGAAAGCATACCTCACAGAAGCATCTACTCGTTTATGTTCGATACATCATATATGCGAGACTGGTTTCTGGTGAATAGTAGTGGATTGTTGTTGGTACAGTCTGAACTACACTCACCACGCTTCAGCCAACCACTTCTGGGGTGAATCGTTTCACCCAAAGTTCAGCCGTGTTAGGGCTCGTCATCGGTACGTTTCAGGAACGATGACCACACTTTTGTGGAGCAAACATTTTCACCACCACGGCATTGTAACATCCTGAAAACGCAGAAAGCTTGAAGATAACTCACCGAAACACCAGCATCGATGGCATAATCACAACCTTATAGAGAACGAATCACTAATTTACATATAACCGCAGTCCTCCAAGTTGCGTTGTCGTCACTAAACTTTATGTGCATGCAAAACCCAGTTACTTGCCAGGTTGCCCTCCAACATATGGATTCTCCACACGATTACGCCAATACTTCTTCGCGCGTATCGTTCGTCTTTGCCACGCTGCTTCCGGAACAAAATGTCCCAGCCAAAACGAATTCATCCTGACTCTCTTCGTTCCACCTGCAATAAGGACTTTGTAGATCCGGCTCCAGTCTGTCCATGACTGCAAAATCAGGTTCAAACGGAGCACGTCATACTGTTCCCCGACGATTGAATGAGCCAACAAAATTGGTAGCTGGACATTTACACGGCTCCCGTCGGCAGCCCTTATCTCTCTTTGATCATGTTCTCTCTTTCCATGGATCCGCATGAATGTAAGTCTTGCGAAGTTTTGCGATCCCTCTTCATTCCTGAGCGCACCAACCAGTTCAAGAACCTTACAGGTCCAAAGCATGGGTATTCAGTAATCAACATGTTTCGTGAATCGTACGATCTGCAAAGATGTCAATCACCACTGCCATATGCGTGGTGCCTGTAAGTCGATGGGTATGGTGACCACTTCCATCTCGTGAGATGTCCATTCACCAAAATGGGACATTGTTTGTCATAGGCAGTTGACTTGGAAAAGCCCATTATCTTCACTGTCCGCAGTTCCTCAACCACACAAACTGGAACTGGATGAGTAGGATGTTGTTTTGAGAGGTCGCCGCATTTTTGGGGTTTAATTTATTGGCAAGCCAGTACGAAGACATTTTTCGTATAAGGTTACTCATGTGACCTGTGCAACTCAATTGTGATTCGTTGGCAACTTATTTCGAATATCACAGTGCATCAAGACTAACAGTAGATTTATCCAGTAGACTTAGCCGAAACTTAGTTTGCAGTCAAGCTCCCTAAACCGACGTAACTATCTAGAGTGTACTACACACGTTGCGTATACGCTGATTTCATCCAGCTGTTAAACAAGTAACCAAAGAACCCAGTTGAGATCAGCATTAAACCTAAGGTTTGACAGCCCACACGTCATGTACATGCCATATAAACTTCGAGGTTAGTAACACTTCCGACGTCATTGTTCGACGCATCTACGCGATTCAAAGGTTATACACTTTCACCTAAAGTTTCAGGACATCGTGTGGCAAATCAGGGCGGCATTGTCTATGTTGTGTGTGCACTACGCACAGAAGTGAGAACTCAACTTAGCATGGTGTTCCAAAGGTCTACTTAATGGTGCCTGTAAATCATGCATATTTTGTACAAAATTATACTAGTAGTTGACAAGACATGACTGCAGTGTGACCTTAGCTAGCGGGGCCGGTAGGTGTTCAATAGCTTCTATCTTCGATGGATCCGGGCGACGTCCATTTCCGTCAACGATTGATCGGTGATGTACATTGCGATGCAAAAAAAATGGGCACTTCTCGATTCGAAGGCTAAAACCCTATATTCTTATTTGGCTGAGAACTTCGTTTAAATATACTTGATAGACATAAGCAGATGGGCTTGCAACGACGATTCTGTCCATGTAGGCCGGAGCGTATGCCAGTCCACTTGACATGGTACCCATAATCTGCTGAAAACAGCTGGGGCACATTTCACACCAGGTGGCAACCTGTTATGTTGATAAAGCCCCTCGAAGTGTGTTGATGGTGAGATATTGCTTACTCGAGTTGTCAGCTGAGACCTGAAGGTATGCAACAGAAAAGTGAATTTCGGGAAAGACTTTGCAGTTGTTTGAACAAATCTTCAGGTGTAGGTAACGGGTACTGATGTGTTTGTAACGCATCATTCAAACCACTGGAAAAATCTCCTCAATTGCGAATTGTGCCATTTGCCTTTTTGATAGCAAATATGGGGTTGCCAATATTGAGTAGTGGATTTTTGTTAAAGCACCCAACTGCTCCAGTCTGTCAAATTCTGAGTCAACGTGATTGATCGCAACGAGTTGTACCGGTCTTTTGGGCAGAGTAGTTCGTTTGCAATCTTGACTTAGAGAATATACGTATGAGAATCGAGACCAAAAACAAACTCAACGCATATATACTAAAACATTCGAACAATTCAAATGTTGAAAAGCAAGATTATTCTCGAACTGCAAGAATTGACAGTCTATCTGCAAAATAACCTTCAAACGTGCAACCTGCAAACTCCATATTTGCTCAATTTATCAAGGTCATGTTACCTCCGATGATTGTTCTTCTCACTTTCATGCATTATTGATGACATCCTGTTAGAATGTCACAGTACTCATATTCATTCCGACGCTTACATTTGGGTCCGTATTTTAACACATCAATGGCTGTAGTAAAACGGTGCGAATGATTACTACTATTTGTTTCGCTTGTTACTCACTCCCCAATCTGGAACATGACGAGGAGGTCTTCTTCCGAACATCTGATTGGTAAGAGATCATTCTCGTTAATTGTTGATGAAGGCGACCAATACGTGAGCACGTGTTGGACGGTGCAACCATGACCGACAGGAACGGAGTATGACAATCAGAGTTGTCGAAGCCAAAATTACTGGCACACATGTCCTGCAGGAAATCAGATTGAGATACGAGATAATGTGTGCAGTCAGAACAAACTTTAGAGAGATAAAGTGCGTGGAAGATGGACCATTTGGTCATACTACCAGTGGGATGTCTGATGGATTAGATATTGAATAAGGTGATCAACACGACGTGAAAGGACAAACGAGGGGATCAACCTGAGAAGAAGTGGTTTTTACCATATCCGAAAATTTTAATAAACCCGTTCCTCTCTAAAATTATGCCATGAATATAGGGATGTGGAATTTTGCCCAGACTGTAGTTCTACTTACTTGAATTCTGTGTTCGCTCTGATTGTTCAGTTTAGCAGTTAACGAGTTAAGTCATATTAATGAAGAATGTGTAGAATGGCTTGTCACAATTGAATACTATTGAACCGATACAATAATGAAAATACTAGTTGAAACACCAGATTCAGGTAGTTAAACAAAAAAGGGTTTAAGCATTGTCTACCATCCAGGACAAATATATTGACCTTCATAGTGTTTCAGGAACGTTAATGATACAATCTGATTGAGATATATTTCAATGAGACAACATCAAACGGTACTGTTGTATTTGTGTGAATAATACAATACCACAAATCGACCAAGAACATACGATATGGGATTTACAATATTACTCCAGTTAACTGCAGGGAAGACTTTGGTGGTCTGTTCAGATCAGTCTTTGGTTGCCACTGTCGATGAGAAGTAAGACGTTCGTCAGATAAAATCTTCATCACTTAGATCATGTAGTATAATACATACAAGTGAGCTTGTTTGGAAACCGTGAATAGGTTCACTTTGCTGGGTCACATTAGGGGATGCACTGCCCCGAGCGGCGCATGTTTCTGCGGCTCAAGTGCTGAAGAGCACTGCAGTGATTGGGACTGAATATCTGCAGTTTCCCTGATCGCATATTCTAATTTCATACACTCCAATGAAACATCTACGGTTTACGTACTTTAAACCTGTCACAGTTAAAGCTGCGGATGGCGTGAACTCTCATATTTTTTGAGGGAAGGAGTTATGAGTGTTGGTAAGGTATTTCTCCAATGCAAACTGTAGCTACAGCCGCTACTGCCGTTGGTAGACGAAACATTTATTTAACGGATCGTTTCATTGCAGACACCCGTATACTCTGTCATCTGCGAAAGCTATAACTATTAAATCTACAAGAGTATTGTCAAACGTCTCAAGATGTCAAGGTTGCCGTGAAGGGAGAGCCAACTGAATGAAACAATTTCATCCAGCCAGGAATTCAACAATTTGTAAACGGAAATCACCGGAGAATGTGCGTACTCATATATGACGGGAATTGTGCAATCGTGGTGACCAGGTTTATTTTACATCGATAAGAAACGCTAACTGCAAGCCATGTAGAACAATGACAGTTTCCAAGTTTGGGTCATTGTTGACAGAGATATACTCATGATTAAGTAGAATTTGTTCGAGGTAATGTTGGAGATTTGTCCGAATAGGATAAGCTTCGAGTTTATTTCTGATGCAACAATTATCGTTTTGGGGATGTGTCATTACACATTTCATAACACACGCCTGGAGAGGTCAATTGCAGAAAATTATTAGAAATCGTACATGCAAATATAACCAGTAAGTATGAACCTGTCCTCTGAGCAGCTGGACCGGATGTTTTTGAGGAAACAATGTGATGTTCGACAAAAAACCGGATTACTCAACTACAGCAAATATTTTCGGTGGTCAGTGTAAACCGTTGGACGACCGGTGATAATGTTGGATAGGTTTATAATTTTCAGCCATATTCTACATAAAACAGACAGCGGCGTAACACCTTTGAAAATAGTCCCCTGTGTACCAGTAGGATATTGCATCACTGTTTATACATTCATACGCAGTCGGCAGTGCAACGTAGAAACCTACGAACGTGACTTCCTGCCGTCGAGGTGCAAAAGCTGGATTGGTTCTCGCTAACGAACCTAAAAATTCCCGAGTTCTTGTCAGCATAAAACTTTGCACAGAAGAGCGCATTGATCCGACTCTCACATCAGTGGAGACAAACGGAGAAGTATTTATGATATGCCTCCAGCCCGACCAGATAATACTGCGCTTCGGACTGCTGGCCGTCACATCCAATAATGTTGAAAGACAAGAGAAGAGATCCTGCCAAGGCTTATCGGCGGGAACAAAATTGAGTAGGGGACACTCAATTTGGTTGAAACGTGATGCTACCGATAGTTGTTAGAGTGAGATCGACTTGAGTGACCAATGATGGTGCAACAACTCGGCATGTGACACCTGCCAAATATGTCAGCAGATCAATTGGGGTTTCGAATAGAAACGACAATACCACTGGGTAGCACGCTTGGAAAGTCGTACAGCAATCGATCGATTCCTATAATGAAGCCTGCCGAAAAGAAATTCGACTTGCACGGAGCGTGTGTCTTGAGTAAACTCTCATTACCAGTTGGTTATATATTTTGAACTCCACCCACAATTGATCAAACTGTTGCAGTCCCGTAGACATTCCAGCTAGCCCCTTTCGCCAACAAGCGCCATATTCAAATTTCAATCATGTTGAGGCTCGTCGGTAGTGCATATCTCGCTTACTACCGGAACCAGAAATCCGAACGCGCGAACATGAGGCAAACGATTTGTCTAGGCTATCCACTGACCTTGCACTGGACATGACTGAATAACCATATGTGTTTACATATGTTGAATAAATATATATTTTCGGTCACGTTTGATTTCTGAATAACGCCCAGTTTGTCCACCGCATCGAGAGGTAACACAGTGACTGTCATGTTAAATCCAATCAACGACGTCCAGACTGAACCTTCTCTCCATGTTGAAATCACATGAATCATTAACACATGTTCAGTGATAGATTCTGATTACCGAGTTGAATTGAATTTCTGGCACTTGGAGTATCGAGCTGGCTGTACCGCATTGTGAATATTGTTCCAGTTAAAAGAACCAAGTCTCTTGATAGTTATCATAAATTCGCAAATAGAGATCAATCAAGTCAACCTGTTTACAAACGTTATCAACATGGGAGACAATAACGGCAAGCCGTAAGGTATACGTGTGACAATTCAAAATGACGAACGCGAACAAATTTTCGCACGACCTATGTGTCACCTATGAATGCCGGTCGTTTCATCGAAACATGAATTAAACTGTGTACGCACGTATACGATCTGTCCTTCCGGCAACTGGTCACTTATTTCCCTTGTGCTGTACCGATATAAAATAGTTGATTGGTGGTGCTACACATTACGCAACTGAAGTATGGCACCGAACCATCGAGAATGTGTTTGAGACTGGGTCATCCAGTTGAAATTGCATTTGGTTCGATCATCTGATGGGATTATCCTTCTTCGTTTCGAGTTGCGGTTCTTGTCATGTTACTGATTCACGCACAACACCGAATGTTACCAGCCTGTTGTCAGGAATCACAAGGGTAACACAATCAAGCCGTTCATTGCTGTCTACCCAGTTCCAGTCAACGAAACGGAAGTCAATCTGACTATAGCCTGAACAATTGCGATTCGATCATGCAGTCGAAGTCTGTGCACACGGTAGACGCTCGTTTAAACTCTTGACCCCACAAACCCTATGGTCAATTCGTCTTGCTCTCCGATTTACCAACAGCAGGTGACGTAACATTTTGTAGTTCATCCAAATAAAAACTAGGGTCTACGGTAACTGACAATGCAGAGGGTCTTTATTTACAAGCCAACGTGTGGATATCTACTGACAGGATAACTATATCTCGAAAACCATTTTCTATTCATCACTTTTCACGCTTAATGACAAGCTACGACAGCAATCTGCTTAGCATTACTGGGCGCGGCACATCTGAGCGTTTCAGCTAGGATCCCAATCAGGAACGGATTCCTAAAATCAGATACACTTTCGATCCACCTGATTCTGCCCTAATTCGATCTACCTGACACCAAATTGCTATCACATA
>JTDE01009132.1:2404-13289 GCA_014338405.1 Paragonimus skrjabini miyazakii | reverse complement strand
GCCATTTCTAGCGCTATAAGAGACCCATTGTATATTTCGAGTAATACATATTCGGTCTCTTCTCTCAACGGCCTTTTCTATTTCGCGTCTGATTACTTCGTACCTGGGAAAAACGACTTAGTGCGCCGTGCACTAAAGTATCGTCTTTGGCCACTGGAATCTGGTGATAAGCACGTACTAGGTCTATCTTGCTGAAGATGGTTTTCCATGTAAGCAAGTAGTTAAATCCTGCATGTGCGGGATTGGGTATTTATCAGAGACGGTTGCTTTGTTCAGCCCGCGGTAATCACCGCACGGGCGCCAGTCACCTGACTTCTTAGGGACCGTATGCAGCGGTGAAGCCCATGAACTCTCAGAAGGGCGTATTATCCCGAGTTCGAGCATGTGCTCAAACTCTGCCCTGGCGAGTTTTAGTTTGTCGGGAGCCAACCGGCGAGTCCGTGCCGAGATGGGGGGTCCCTTTGTGTGGATGTGATGAGTGACATTGGAAGTCACTTTTGCAATGTCGTTCGATGTGCGAACTAGCTGCGGAAACTCAGTGAAGAGATCCGCAAATTGCCTAGGGGCGGCGGGTTGAGCGTATATGGGTGTTTTTGCTGCAACTGCCTTGTGCGTGCCGGGTATGTTTAACTAAGTGCTATAATCGATTATCAGACGGCGTCTCGTATCAACCAGAAGGTCAAAATGCCGGAGAAAATCGATCAAGATTATGGCGAAAAGTACTGCGGCAACTGTAAACACCCAGCGGGATGTCCGCCGGAGGCCCAGATGAAGCGTTAAAGATCGCTGTCCGTATGTGGTTATAGGAGTGTCTCTTGCAGCGCGGAACTGTGGGCTGCATGTGCTTGGCACTTCGTCTTTTGTGGACGGAAACACGCTTACCTGCGCCCCGGTGTCAACCAGGAACGTATGTTCGGTTTCTACATCCCGTACGAAAATGAGACGACAGGGACAGTTAGCGCCGACGGCATTGTCTGCCGTTAAGGTTCGGCTGTTGAGTTTGCATCGTCTTGATGATGCATAGGTGCAAGGTTTGGTGCAAAGCTTGGCTCTATCACCAAAACGTTCGTGGTACCAACAGCAGTCAGTTTTTACTGCGGTTTGTGTCACCTTGATGATATATCAGGTCAACAATCTAAGGAAAGTTTCGAAGAGATTTTGTTCAAATCACGTCGTGAAGCTGTGATTCCTGCTCTTATTGCCTCAATGTCTGCTGGACCACGGTTTGCGGCAACCACATTGTCGGAACTGCGCGTGCCTATTGTGAGACGTAGATTGGGGTGTAATACACTCAAGCAACCTAGTAGTGGGTGAAAACGCTCCGCTACTTCATCAGCGATTTTCGCTGTCTCGGCGGGAGTTTGTGAACGAACAACTAAAACTGTTGCTTGCGTTGCTTCTGGCAGTTTGCTGAGCCAGAGTTCCCTGATGAGGGATTCGTCCATGTGCGAGTTACCGATGAGTTGCTGCATCTCTGCTAGCAATGGAAAAGGGCACTTTTCCCTAGCTTCAAGCTGTGAAGACGTTGTTGCACATGGGTCTTTTAAGAGGGTCTCAGTCGACTAATAAGTGCCTTTTTTAAGATATCGTTCTTATGTTGTGCTGGTTGGTTTACTATAACATCGCGAAACCGTATGGTGACTTCAATCGGAAGTCTGGCTAACAACTAGCAGAATCTTGTTTGATCAGACCAAACTCCGTTGTTAAAAAAATCTGCTTCTAAGTAAGCAAACCAAAGAAGAGGGTCAATGTACAAAAACTGGAGGACCACTAACGAATTAGTACTGATGGAGGGGCTGTCAATGTCCTTAGATAACATTTCAGACATTGGGTAGTGAGTACACGGTTATGAGCTATCAATGACTACTAATGAAACCGAATTGAGAAAATATATAAATGAACATATACACAAACAGAGAAGAACAACTGTTTACGCGAACGTCAAGAAAACAACAAATATGCGAAGGAACGAACTCACCAAGACGCAAAGGACGACTGTAGCGAAAGGTTCGAAAATTACGGGCTCACTAATTGTTGGAACTGGTCCAACAGTTTAATATCCAGTCTGTAGTCACTATCGAAAACCGACCGATAATGAAAAGCAAGGACTCAGTGCGTTGAACTTTGTGTATTAGTATTGACTCTGGAAAATAGAGTGTACAGAGAAAGCACGTCAAGCTAGCGGGGCACGGAGCGAGTTGTGATTGTAGCCCCGGGATGGATATTACAAATGGAATGGCTTGACTAAAACAAAAGTAGGCAAAAAGCCAAAATCATTGAAAATGTACAAGTGAGTTCGACTATCAAAAATATCATTCATTATAGCCGCTACACTTGTGCCGATTTACATCAGTTCATTGGAAATAATGACAGCCTTTGGCTTTCTTTTTCAAACTTTTACAACTCGCGAAATCCCGCTAAAGCACGTTTGGTGGAGAGTTGCTAGGTATCTGTATAGGCGTCCGTCACTTCTGTCATTTGGTGAAAGCCAAGATGTTTACAGCTTGCACTAGCCATAAACCGCTGACCACTTCCTTAACCGCCTCATGTGACAGGAATTCCCCAAGGGAAGTTAGGCGACTGGAACATATCTATCAGTTTACGACCGATATACAACGTGGCTCAGGAACCAGAAGCACTGTCGCGGACGCTCTTCCAAGCGTCCATAATGACAGCGCACCTGCTGACGGTGACAATGAGTTGACAATCATGACTGCCGTGCAATTTACTGACCCCGAGATCGTACATCTTCGTTAGAATAGCCTTCTCACAATCCAGCCCGTACTCATGACATCGTCAAAGGGAACGACCCATTGCAGCACATCCCAGGGCACACCTCGCCCTGTAGTGCCTGCAACTTTCCGCCACACAGTGTTCTGTACATTGCACAATTTGTCTCATCCTGGCATGCGCATTTCGGCTAAATTTGCCACTGAGCGTTTCGTATTGCCTAAGGTAAATCACGATATCCGCAATGGGAGCCGTCTCTGTCCTAAACACCAACGTTCCAAGGTCCCACGTCATACAAAAAGCCCCCCTGGCACTTTTCCTTTGCCAGACGAACGTTTTCACCACTTGCACGTCAATCTGGCGGTCCTCTTGCCACCTTTAAATGGTTTCTTGGAAAGAGGCATTCCCGCTAGTACTTTTAGGACAGTGGAACGCAGTTAGAGGACTTAAACGTTACTTCAGCGGAACTTGTCTTTGGTTGCACACTTAGGTTGCCAGATGAACTTGTCCCAACTGCACCTTCAGCAACGTACGACTGCGATAGCCCCACAGCTCGTTTGGCGCATCACATACGTAAGCTATGCTTGGTGTAGCCTAGAGAGCAATCGTCAGCTGTGCATGTGCACGCCAAACTGTCCCCGTACACATGTCTTCTTCGGATGGATAACTTTTGTCGACCGCTGTTATCCCATACACCGGCCTCTATCGTATCCTCACAAGAGGCAAGAACACCTTCACCGTCAGCCGAAACTGCAGACGCGAGGTATTTTCTTTCGAGAGGTTGAAACCTGTACTTGTAGAGGAAGCACCACCCTCACTTCCGTCGACAAGTAACGTTGCTCGTCGGAACCCCCCGGTACCAGTGAAATGCCTTACGTCCCTCGAAACCCCTGCGGTTGTCGATAATCCCGCAACCACAGCCCCTATTTCATCTAACTCTAGCCATAATCTTCTTGGTAGGGAGCTTCGTACTCCTGTACGTCTTGCGGAGTATGTTATCGTTTCTTATTTTCGGAAATGACGTTTTTTCTAATATAACATGCGCACATTCGTACGGATCGTTTTCGTCCGCCTGTTCTTTTGAGTTAGGGTACGTCTGGATTTGGCGATACTCTACTGTTTTCTTCCTTCCAGACTATCTGAACATGGTGCGTGGAGAGACAATTCCCAGCTACCTATCGTACAACACCGGACAAACCTGCCTTCTTTTCTATCAAGATTTTTTAGTGTTAGTTAGCCCGCTGCGATAGAGAAGAAACGCGCCGAAGACTAAGCATAAATAATAGGATCCTACGAGCGCAGCAGCCACTCTCGATCGACTCTTTCCTGAACTTTGACATTCCCTACTCCGTGTCATTATTCTTAGTATGTATCACCCTGTAACTCTGATCAACCAGAGAGGTATCAAGTACAATTTTTGTTCTCTATCTGAAATAATGAAGACCTGTGTAATGTTTACTAGCCTTCCAGGGGTGAGTTATATAGCAACCATAATAAAAGATATTTTGCTAGTCGCATTCACCTGTACATTTTTGATGATTTTACGTTTTTCTCTCTACATTTGTTCTAATCAAGCTTTCCATTTTGTAATATCCGTCCGTGGCCAAAATCACCATTTGCTCCGCACCTCGCTGGCTTGTTTCTCTGCGTGTTCCCTTGTACGCTATATTTTTCAGAGTGGATGCCAGTACACGAGTGTCAACTCGCTGAGTCTTTGTTTTCCATTGTCGATTTGTGTTCGATATTGAGTACTGTCTGGGTATCATTCTGTTGGACTGGTTCCAACAGATGTGAACTCAATAAGAAAAATCGGTTAAATTGAAATGCTGAAGGCTGTCAAATAACACGGTCAATGAAGGTAAATACATACCGTATACAATTACTTTACAAATAAGAAATGTCTTAGCAAGTGGCTTAAAACCGAAAGGCAGGATTAAGCTCACTAACTCCTATAACCTAGAATTCCAAGAATAACGATTTCCTAACAAGCGTCGGAATAGTCCGTATATCAGCACAAACAACAAAACCAAATTATATGACCACCTATGGTCCGCTATGAAGAAAGAAGACGAGCAGAGTGTTAAATGTACGCACAAAAGGGGACGGTATACACAAGTGAGCTTAACGAGCTTACCTCAATATATTGTACAATACAATTGCGTCAGGAAAGCAGTCCTAATATATCACCAAGCTGACACTAAGTTAGGAGTAGTGTTAGTACTCAGCACACCCTTACCATAGCCGGATTATATGAAAAACGTGTCCCAAGGGGTGAGATTTAAAACAAATATTAACGAACAGGGTGAATCATGAAGAGCGTAAAGGTGTGTCACTCAATTTAAGGCTGGTGCAGTTTCACAGACTCTCGCTGGTAGAACTGCAGGATTCCGCAAGCGTGAGTCTTGAACATCATGTGGCATTATATCAGAGTCAAGTTTTGTCAAACCTCCGTTAGCCTGGAGTTCCTCAAGAGGATATTGTAACGAAGGTGTTCTGCGCCCGTTAGAAGAATACCACTGAGTTGCCGATGGTTGGTTTGACCTATTTTAAGGGGAAGCTAGTTAGCCACTGACAATTCCAGAAGAAATGTAAGCATTGTACCGAAGTGTAGCTGGCCGGTAACTGTCAGGTAAAGGTCTAACCTTTATGTTACTGTCCAGAAAGAGCTCAAGAAAAACCAGAAAACTGCATAATGTTGCAATAATCAATGACATACGTGCAGAAAAAAGATATTACTAGATCTTCATGGACAGCCGTACCATATTGCCAGATTTCGGATAAATGAACCATTGAGGGGCAGCTCGGTATGTAAAGTAGTACTTGAGGCGATGTCAACGATAAATCGAGCGACATCAACGGGGGAATCAAGAATTGTCCGGCAGCATTTCCCAACCAGCACCATGTCCTTTGGCTATCGAAAGAGTGCTATACAGCCATAGTAACTGAAAATTCTAGATTACTGATAGATTGGTTGCGCAAAATAACGACTTAGCACGGTTTAGATTATTTTATATCTTTCCATGAATCAGTCATTATCAGATGTTTCGGAATAAGGAGGGTTTTCTACGTTTCTTCCTTGTAACTCGTAAACATAAGTTTGTGAAACACGTAAACTACAAAGAAAATGTCAATGTAGTTATGGAGACTGTAGTGTTCACAATATGTAAGCTCCTTACGCTCAATGCATCCCTTCTTGGAGTCATTTGTGAACAATTAGTTTGGAATATACAGAACTATTCAATCCGGGGAGCTTGGAGGAGATCTAGAGCAACATAAGTCAACACAATATTTGCAAGCTAATCTTAAATAACTGATCAAAAATACAGAATTGGAACTTCAACAGTTCATGTGTTTAAGGTTAATTTGACATACTGAATCTGAAGAAAGTTAGGGAGTACAATAATAAGCGGTCCGAAATGAGTAAGTAAGAAACGGCTGAAAGCGATAGAATGTTCATTCACTAATATGCAAAGAAAATGAAAAAAGATTCAACTGAAAATTGCGGAAGCTAGAGCAACTTTAGCGATAGGGTTTCTGGAGAACACTTCAAACAAACGTTTTACTCAACAGTGGAATCGTAAACTTATCCAAAATATAATAAGGGACTGAAATAATCCAAATCCTTGAGGCCATAATTTGTAATTGCTTATCAGGTGGGCAAACATAAAAGTTGTTGTTACGACATACACCTTTTCATAAAACACGCCAATAGTGACCCGGAGTCGTCTCAAATCTGGTTGCAGTTTTCACGGGATCGGATCTGAGTAGATGTGCAACAAAATTCAGACTCGCTACGTCTCTGGTAAGAATTGTATCCGAGTGAGCTAAGCAGGAAACGCAAATCAGGTTTATTTACATTTTACTTTGCTTGCCTCCACTGCTGTAGAAAATCGCGTATTATGTGAACCAATTTTGACATACTGCTTTTATTATCGTGGTAGGTTTTATCAAATTATCCTGTAATAAGCTGCAGATAACTCAGGTCTACTTACCACGCGATGTGTAAGTCTTCCTAAAACCCTGGTTCAAATTGTTTGTAGGATCGTAAGGATCTTTGGCTGCTGTCTACTGGTTGCACATTATGGCATTTGTTTGTTTGCATACATTGCGGTCATGGGCACGTCAATTAAGCCACACACACTTCTGGCTTGTTTGCGCGTTCGCCAGTCGTGTTATGAGTCTCTGCAGGTCTTCCTGTGTATTGCTGTCCTTTAGCCAATGTAATTATTCCATAAGATACGTTCAGTCGCCCTTAATTACCCTTGTTTTTAATCATCCGGTATCTGTAGCAGATAGTTGGGAGACGTCAAGTCAGTCCATTTCCGCTCAGAAAATAACCATTAATGGTTTTCAGTGCGCAATCTTTCCTTGCGAATTTCGGAGCTAATTATTCACGAACATTATTCATGGAAATGACACAAAGCTTTTGTCTGAAACACCTTAGATATTCTCAAACAGATTCACATACAGATTAACGGTGGTGATCAGAATAACATTCGCTATTGACCGTAACGCGGGTAAGATTATCGCACAATGTTCGTTCAAATAAACATTGAACACGCAGAAAAATTACAATGTAAGTATAGGTGCCAAAATAAAAAATAAAGCACACGTACAATTAAGCGAAACCAAAACTGAGGAAACGCGCGTAGTACGTTTAAAACCACTGCCAATCACCGTCTCTCTCCCCTTTGTTGCAGAGTCGGCGGCCTGTGCGGTCTTCGAAGAAGAGGCCCTAACTGAGGCCAAACCATCCGACCGAACCGTAACTTCATGTTGCATATTGTTTCTTACACCTTCCTTACTTTTGTAGTAGTGTTATGTGTTATTGGTAAACGATTTCTGGCGAACTCTCATTCTCCCTCGTATGGAGTATGTTACATTTTGGCGGCCCTGCCAGAATGATAGATATGCCATAATACAAAAGGAATGCCGTGAAAATAAAAGGTGCTAGGATAAAAAATGTACCAGGAAAAAAAGTGTTGGAATAAAAATAAGTGTAAAAACGAAGTTCCAAGTAGATGGGCGGAGAGCCCACAGGCACTCTTTTTCAAGGCAACATGAGCACCAGCCGGCTTGGAGAGGGTTTGGAGAACCGGGTATGGCACTCAATGAAGAGCAGAGATGTGTAATGTGCGATCGAACCCAGAGGCGCTCATGGGTTGAATCTGAATCGAAATATCGACGGCTATTAGAGAGACAGCGAACTTACACAAGAAGAACTAAAATACGACGTAAAATTGCACATTGGATTGAAACAGTCTCCAATTATGGTATATCCAATTGTAACGTACAAATGCCCAGGTTCATACTGCAGCAGTACAAACAATATTTAACGAAGAACCATACCTAAAAAAACAATGACGTCGAATCAAACAGTACTTCTGAAAAACACCAAGCATACCAAGCTAGAGTACATTAATTAACAACCCTTCGTAAAAATTTAATACAAACGTCCATGTGATAACGAAAATCAAACGGCAGTTCTAAGGAATGTCCAGTCCAAGTCAATTTCTATGCGCCAACACTTATCAGCATGTGAAATGATGACATGGTTCAGTCAAGCGTATAACAAACAGAGTTGCACCAAGCCAAAAATTAATCTGTAACAAATAAAAAATTCCATGTTAAATGAAAGCGAAGGCTATGGCGACAAACCCAAAGTCACCCCAGTATTGTGTCAGCCCGTCAGACCTTACGCGAAAAATGTAGTCCCAAGGCTATCCTTATGTCATTCTCATAGTCAAAGCGGTAGAATAGATGATTTACTCACAATGACCACAGTGACTCATGAGTTTGTAACGTGCGCTTTTACGACCATTGCCCAGAGAAAGTATGTACTAGGAAGCAGGTGCCAATCAGGTGACACAAAACTATCGAAATAGTCAAGATAAAAAATTTGGACCTACATTAGAACCACCTATTCTCAACGCTAACCTCTCTGTTGCAATGAAAAATATCTTTCTTTGGTTATTGGTATACATTTTCCGACAGTAAGAGTAAGTTTGAGAAAATGCAACCTTCAGTAAGCTTTCAAATGCGTGGTAGATCAGTTGAGTCGAAAAGACAAGCACATACCTGGCTTACCTGTGTCTGATTTGGACGAGGCAACCGACTGTTTGTCCGGTTAATAGTGGGAATATGAAATTCAATGTCTGGTGCAAACACAACAATATACAAATTTTACAAGGTCAATGGTGAATCAGGCTTGCTTAAAACAGGAAACGTTCACTAATGCACTTCTGATGGGTAACCACACAACACTGAAATTGCAAAACTGTAAAATTTCGAGGGGTGTTGAGATGAAAAAAACAAAGAAATTCTACTTGAGAGAACCGAAAAAATATTTAAAACTGCATACGGAAATAAAACGTTAATCATCTAACGCCCGCAAGTTGAGAGTTCAAACTATCGTAGTAATGTTAGATTTGAAAGCAAATTTTAAACAAAATAACTCACTTCGAATTACCGTTCAGATGACTTCATATGGATAAAGTTGATTAAATGTTTATCACTTGAACAAATTGGATACGTACGCGGGTCAACTGATGTCATGATGCAACGATTCAACAAGACGTACTTAATTTAGGGAAATGTTTGCACACTTGCTTCTCGTTAGTCTGCAAATACCAGACTACACGCCTTCATAAGCAACGTTATATGAAGTATTTTTCCATGAATATGTGATCTTAGCAAGATCGATTGTTTGAAAAGTACGAAACCGCCTATACAAAAGAGACTTCAGTTCTACAAGAGTTACACTTCTGTTAGTTCCTTGCCTAGTTCTTCGGCAATTAACATCGGGTCAGATTACAACTAATATGTGTTTCGGTCACATTGTTCCTTTAATATGAAGAATCTTTGTCTGGCCAAACGGTGTTTCAGTAAATTCCCCCACGTACAACTGGCCGCAAGCAACCAGCAACCCCAATTGTACTACGAGCATCAAATATGATTGGAACACATTATTCTTTTAGAGGAAAAATGCACTCTTCTCCCAGACGGTGTCTCGATGCTCATCTGTAGATGTGGAAATTATGAGTTGTACCAAGCTTCACTGAAACGGAAAGTTTAGAAATTATACGGAAAAATAAAAGATCTGCTTATATGCACCCTTAAAGAAAATAATCTGCCTAATGCATCTGCATGCAAGAACTGAGTAAGTTATTCTCATCACAAATAATTTTAGAATGATGCTAAATTGTAGTGTCGTTTTGCAGAAACTCGTAATGTGTCGCTTGGTTTAACGAATTTACGTTACGTCAATTAGTTGAAATGAAACCAAAACACAATTTGAAAAATTCGATTTATTAAACAACACCATCAGTTACCAAAACAGGAACGCACATAGGGAAAATTAAAGTTGCTGACGTACTTTCGACAGGCATTCTATTAAAACAAACAAAACACTTTTTGATAACCTTCAAATTACTGCAATTCTGAAAACACAACTTCTCGTATTTGCAAACTTTCGAGACTGCAACTTTTTATCTTACGGCTAATGACGTGTACATGCATGGGTTCTGTCACACGAACCGTAACGCTTGTCTATCAGGTTAAGGAGTAAGGCCTTGCACAAATGTCCCCACAAGAAAATGGCTGCTGTGTGTATTCAAAAGCCAAGAACCCAATATTTGTTTGCGTATGATCTTCAAAATAATACGAGATCAAGAGAAAAGCTGTGATACTGAAACCCGATCCACACTTAACGGTGATCATTTAGAGTAGGCATGAAGTGGTTAGGAAAACAGGTAAATTCTGGTGAAACTATTGGCACCAAAACCTTTTTCTTTCAGAAAAAGGTTAGCGATGCGAAAAGAACTCTCATGTTACATGAGACAATTGATTATATTTGTAGGCTCGTTGAAACGAGCCACATTACTTTGTCTCTGCCTAGTGATATTCTGAAGGAAGGCTTATTGTTATGTACTGAAAATGTCAGCTTCCGTTTTCTTGATCAGTGCTACCGCCAAATAGATGGGGTAGCCATGGGAAGTCCATTAGGGCCTATCTTAGCGGACTTTTTCATGTTAAGGATTGAACAAGAGTTAGCCGGAGACATAGCGAGTCTGACGTACTGCGGTGAAGTTGAGAGATCGTAACATACTACTCATACCACTGCAATTCAGTAGCAGGACCGGAGCATATATTTTGA
>JTDE01009131.1:6382-18740 GCA_014338405.1 Paragonimus skrjabini miyazakii | reverse complement strand
CGTCTTTTTCCTTACTTGTTGGGGGGTTCTAAGTTGCGAGATTTGCGTTCCGATATTTGAGCTCTGATTTTCGTACCGCTTTGCAATATCGTTGCGTTTGTTCGTGATAGAGATACTGCTCGTGGTCTTGCGTTTGCTCTTGCCTTTCTCTATCAGGTGGGGTCGTAACAGTATAACCCATGACGAATGTTATATGCATTCCTGACTGTTTTATTGCCGATGGCATTCTATATTTTGGACTTTTAGAACGTTTGGAAACATCAGATGTTATTATGAAAAACTCGTTGGAAAACTGCTCAACTGATTCTTTCGCCAGCTTCCGCTAATGAAGTGAGTTCAGTTGTATGTGTACACCTTGCAATTTGCATTTCGCAGGCACCCACCGATGAGTAGCCTAATGACCGTGAACTAGATGCAGTGATGCTATCTACTTCGAGTCCCTGTAAAAACACTGTTGACATAATTTGGACGCATCGTTGTCCAGTAAACCGGCCAACATATCGTCTAAGGAAAATATCAACTACTATTCGCAATCCCAGTGTAAATTGTAGACAAGATGCAAGGCGAAAAAAAAAGAAACCTAGTGGTACAAGGTTTTGCATGTAACAATACTAATTATCAACATCGCAATTCGGCTTTTCAAGAGCAACACCCCGAAGGGTTTTCTACATTTCTGCTTGTTCATAAAATTTAGGGACCGATTATCACCACTGATTCCAGAGAAGGCTACTCTTTTCCAACTAACTTGGACATACACAGTTAAGTGTTTTTCTAACCATGTGCTTCTGATTCATTCCTGTTAGGATCAGGTACAAGAGTTACTGACAAACGTCTGTAGTAGTGGTAGACATTATATTGCTTCGACAAACTCTAAAATTTCAAGTTGAACATCACACATTAGATCGCAAATTTCGCATTTAGATAAACTTACCAGTCAGTCTTTTTCGGAAAGAAGTACTAGGCTCAAGTTTCATTTTTGTCAAGGTAGTACTCTAAAATACCACCATGACGAGAAAAGTGTGTAGTTTTCGCAGTTTCCGCCTGCCCTCCGGATAAGCCAGTTTATTCAAGGGCTGATCTTAATATGCCAAAAATTCTCGTAATCAGAATATCACTGTTGTGAATATGAAAAACACAGATAACATAACGATATTTGTGAACACCTGGCATCAGAAAATGGAAGGAAAACGCAAGCTGCGTTATCGTGTACTCAAGATTGCTCTTCGGCAGCAGGTGACTGACAAGAAGTGCGGAATTCCCAAAGTCTCAGAAAGACGAGTTATAAGCAAACAGGTAGCTATACACAAATCGGTATCATTTCTATTACTGTTGAGAAAAGGCACTAATTCTCAAAAATTCGTATTGTTTGCGAGGAAAATGGATTTCTTCATTTTCTGGGAATTTGAACGCCCGCCAGAATTCTCGAACATCCGAGAAGTTACGCTCGCTTCTGATTGGTCCATTCGGTGACCTAGGCCCAAGGCCGACCCAAACCTATAAATACAGCTGCTGTAAATCACAATTTTGCTTTCGGGCTGACCAGCAAATAAAGCTCGTTTGAAGGTCGTCCTTTTCCTTACTTGTTGGGGGTTCTAAGTTGCGAGAGTTAGGATCCGATACTTACGCTCTGATTTTCGTACCGTTTTGCAATATCGTTGCGTTCGTTCGTGATAGAGATACTGCTCGCGGTCTTTGCGTTGTTCTTTGTCTTTCTCTATCAGGCGGGGTCGTAACAGTTACTGTACAAAACTCAAGAGCACATGTGCAGAAATATACGAAAATAAAAAGATGGGATTTAACTCCATAACATCCGCTCCAGAGATGGACACTATCTGCCCACCGGGGAAATGTGACAAGAGCCATTCGGCAGATGAGCAAAAGCCGTAAAGCACGGCACCAACCACAAGTTGCTATTAACAAAACTTACTTTCATGCAGAACAGAAACAATTTCAGCAACAGCCGATTGTTAAGCGTATCCGTCGGCTCACCATCGTCTTCGGATTTGCCACAGAACAGAGCGAACTTCACAATGAAATCGATAGTGCGCTCGCGGAAGGGTGTACGCTCCATGCTGACCAAACTGTACCGACAAAGTTCGAAAAATTCATCACAAAAGTGACTGAAACGGGACTGTCAGATGGGACCGTACAGTGGGGTGGAATAAAATCAACAGGTAAGCAAGAGGATACAAATGATGTGATAAGAACATCAAGCAGAACATGCGATTTTCCTAAGGAGGACTTATAAAAATTATGCACACAAAAGGTTATAATTTGTGGACTGACAGGTTAACAAGCAAGAAACAAAATATCCGTCAACAAGTGTCGAAAGGTTTTGAGTTCATTTACAACATCCAGATTGAACACACGTACCACTACGCATGTGTGGATCAGTCACTCAAAAGGCTAAAAAAAGATATGCTGTTTTGCTTTTTGTTCAAGTAACAGACTAAAAATATACACAAAAGGTCGACCTCCAAAACTGTCAACATTCCAGGCTGAAAATAAATAGTACATAATCGATGACAAAAAAATTGAATACAGGCATCTGTTTTGAATAGACCTATTGCACAATCCAACTGATCGCGTGGCTCAGTATCCACGTCCCGAGACCGATGCCGAATCGCGATATCACTGGAACAGTAACCACACACGATCTCGCTCACGTAAACGGGTAATTCTGTTCTACTGTAGGTATCATGTTTGAAAACTCATTAAAGGTCACGACAAAGCTGAGTCAATTCTAATAAGTAGAACGTGGAGATTGAGATAATTCGAATTGTGAAAATCAACCATACTGACGGTACATAGATGTGCAAGTTAACATCAAACACGCTGAAAAACATATTTTTAGAAAGGAAACTGAAAAGTTACAGCTAACGGAGAGGACCAATAACCGATAAGTTCACGATCGGATGGATTTAATATGTGGTATATCAGTTTTCAGCCACCGTACACTGTGACATCTGTATGACAGGGTTCAATGCCTCTGAGATTTATCGTCGGGAGGGCCTACTCTTTTCATACTAATAATAGCTTCTTACAACAGTCAGTTTAGTGATGAACGACGGTCAGTTGTCGAAATGCAGATAGAGATAAAGGATTTCATGATTCGTGGGAAAATTGTAGGCTGCAGGAAAGTGGAAATGCGTCCGACAGTTTGGAAGGATAAAAGTCGGTAGGTGTTTTCAAGTTCACGAGATGAACAGTGATATGGTGGCAAGTGAAAAATAAAGGAAAAATGAGTGGAAGAGACAATTAACCAGCCAATTAAACATATCATAAACGTATATCAGTATGCGATTAAAAAAACGGCGACCTAACAACAAGAGAAGTTGGACGGATCCTCATTTCGGCACAGTGATTACGGCGGCCAAGCAGTCCGAAGACTCGGTTTGGTGTTCTGAGTATATGTCCAGCCTGCATCCGCTAGTCTACTGGAGACACTGTTAGAAAAGATCCTGGCGATTTGTTTCGAATGAGACACGGCAAAATGTTACAGATCAGATATGTCATTTGATGCTGTAGTTCTATTGAGCTATCTGTGAGACTAGACTAGGCAGAACCATACTATGTAACAGGTAAACAGGCTGATGTGGAGCGAAACTCGAGTCTAGCGCTTTTTTTCGAAAGAGGCCGACTGGAATGTCTATGGGAATGCGACAGCTGCGATCAAATGAGTGGTGTTCAACTTGAATCCTATAAAAAAGCCCCCATCGGTACGTCGACAGTGCATACAGAACCATCCCAGATGACCTAACCTGATAACGTAGTGAACAAACTGTCACAAACCGTGTGGTACCTCTACATTGTGTCTTCTTAACAAGAACAGTATACTTCACGGGATACGGCTGATAAGTTTTGATATATGGCACAAGATGACGATACGACCTGAGTGAAACGATTCAGACAGCATAGTTCGTAACTCAAGCATCGAATTCGCTTTCTTAGCCATCGGTGCACAGCTGAGGATTAAACTAAGGTCATGTGAAAGAATCGGCTCTACGTGCCAATCGAGAGGAGTGATACCCAGTTTTCCGCCTCCAGGCAGGCAATCACTGCAACATGAATGACGGAGGTGCATTGATTTAATCGTGTTGAACAATAGCCGGTTGTCGATAGCACAGCGGTGTGAATCGTTCAAATAACTGCACACTCTATTATATGTCGTGGTAGTACCCGCAACATATAACGAGGACGCGCAGCTGACAAGTGAAATTGTGAGTGAATGAAACAAAAACGGAGGCTCTAATATGGATCCACGTAGCGTAACGTAGGTTGCACGATACCAATCAGAAAATGGACCGTCTACCGAGGCAATGAAGTGGAGATCCTAGAGATTATTGATGAGCTATACGAATGGGGAGGTAGCTACGCCGTATTTACGGAGCTTCATGTATAACTCAACATCGAGCACGTAAGTGCAGCAGAATGTTGCTACCACCCGGTGATGAAACTTGACGCAGGATAGGAAACTAGAATACTGAGTCATGTAACTAACACCAAGGCTAGCCGATAAATTCACCTGAAGTAGATGCCTCGGACCAGTACTCCACCAACAATTATGTCATTCGTTTCCTACCTAAAATGTCGACCATTTTGGGTTTTGTGTAGATATTAAAAGAAGTTAGCTGGTTCCGCCAAAAGCCTCTGGAAAAGTAACATCAAAGACTGATGGAAACTTGAATTAGCTTACAGTCTACACACTGCCCGCCCAAACCTAGGAATGTAGCTTCTAATTACCTAAAAAAACTTGCCTAGTTCTGTTCGAGTAACAGAGTCGTAGTCAGCGCACATGTAACTGTTGTAACAGCAAAAACTGTAACGATAGGCCGACTTTTCACAACGAAGAACGCGTCTTCAGAACACTCGGATCCTTAATCCCCAAACAACCCGAACTTCCCCAGACAAGACAACAAGGAAAAAAACACGAAATTACTGCACTGTATTCGGGTTAAAGATGATCTTGAGAAAAAGGAAGGTCAACCGCTCTTTAGAAACGTCCCAAACAACGTGATTGGTTGTTTGACATCTGATGAGCATACCTGAGCAAATATTGAACGTTTGGAGCCTTTTATTTCAAATCTGACTCTAAATTAAAAATTTGCGATCAGGATTTGCCTATCATAACAGTAACGCAATTAATTGACGTATTGCTGTATATGAGGAGGAGCAGGACGGTTGTGTTTAGTATACATTGGTAAGGTAATTATAACCTAACAGTAACAACGAAAACGCTCGCAGAAAAGAGAACTGCATAAGCAACTTACGCACTAAACAAGCCAATGACAACGTGTAGCAATGGAATTCTGAGTGTAGGGTTAAATTTCAGCATTTATAACACCAAGCGCCACGAAACATGACGCCAGTCGTAGACACCGGCAACAAAGGTATCCGAGAGTCGAATCCACGAGTGTATGGTTAGCAGCCGATGTCGCAACCACTAACGACAATCTCGTGTAAACAACCAGCTCATCCACGAAAAGTTTCAAAAACATATAAGGACCCCATTTATTTCAGCTCTAGGGAAAACCAAAAACAAGCGGCCATCATAAACAAAAGATATACAGCAATGTGCCATTGGTTCTATACCATGTAATATCACAACAACCCGGGATGTTCTAAAGTTGAGACGACACAATGGGGCCCAGGTTCGCAAGTGTCAATGTGGCTAAGAGTGCAGCCTCATGTGGCCTTGAACAAAACAAGCAGGCGCATCAGGTGTCGGCCGAAAGGCCTAATAAGCGAATTGGAAGTAACCGAAGATTTGAAAATGAGAAAATATTAATAGTTCAAAGATGTCTTAATTACGTTTATTTTGAAAACGGGTGATACTCATACTCTAACAATTCACGTCGAATTTTTGAACATTAGTGAACAGTGGCGGAGAAATGCAACCAGCAAACTCCCTTAGCAGAATGAACGAAAATAAACTTGTGAAACAGGCAGAATATGCCAGCAGTGATGGACAGCACACATTCGTAGGGAGAAACAAACTTTGGTAAGAGCCGCCTTACCCGTTACTTCCTATCAACAGAGAGGGACAGAACGCAAACACTAGCCCAATAGACTGGACTGTGCAACCCTCCAAAGCAGTGATCAACCTCTCCATGTCACGACAAACTACGGCTGTCAATTTCAGCCCGATTAATACTAAGTACATTCAATTCATGATCAAGCCATTACAAGTAATTTTGTTATCGTTTAGTTCGAAGACCAAATAATACACACCCCTTACAACGAACGAAAAAACGGTAGTGAAAGAAATGAGCAGCATGGATAAAAACTGGAGAATTTCGATAGAACTGACTATTAAATACAAGGCGTTGCAACCTTAAACAAATGACCAGTGTTTCCAATCAGAGTGGCATAGATAACAGCAGAGTCGGCATACCGAAACGTTCCATTGAATTTATTAAGCAAAATAACTGATGTGATAAGAGATCTTTTAAACTTAACGTTTCGGTTTGGAGCTGAGGCTCCGTTGAATAACAGGACCTATTCCTTTATGTTTATTCTACTTCTCAATTATGGTTTACTCTCTTCTGTCGTTAACCGGTTAGGCATCAGTGTGAACGACCGTTGTCAATGAGGAATGAAACTCCAGGTGGTAAAATTCACTCATCATTGTCACGAGCTGTTTGTTGACATTCTTTCTCCTTCGATGTTCGTTTCAGCTGTCCCTTGTTGTTGAGATGAGTAAGGTCCATTCAAGGTGTCATTGTCTTTTGGATTTCATCAGTGTCCATCGTGCGATCCAAATTCTGCAGATCACCGCCATTTGGTCGTCCTAATCTGATCAATGGAACGAATTTTACGATCCGAACGTTTCGACTCTGATATGCTTTCCCCAAACGTTGCAAAACAATGCAACTACAGGTACGGAACATTTTTAAGCTTTTCATCGTCATCTGAAGCGCACGAAATGGACAAATGGGACACCACCAAACTACGTCGATCCATCGGCATACGATTTCATCTTGAGGCGGTTGTTTCCAGGCTGGAGCTATTGTACACTTAACCGAAAAATATGGTGCTCGCCCGACACTTAGCAGCAACCGACAGGGTCAACCGAAGCCTTGACCAAATCTTCCAAAAACTTAAACTCCAAAGTTGTCATCGCCGAACACAGCAGAAGTGATTTCAGTTGGGATGCTTTCATCGACGGTACACATTTTGATCGCACTCGTCAAAAGCTTCTCGAACAAATGTCAGGTCTCCGAAGGGCCTTCGAACAAATACTGCTACTCAATTTTGCCAAGCAGCAATCCTAATTACGTCATTCAAGCTTCCGGACTATCAGACGGTGTTGCAGCGAGAGGCATAGACTATGTGAACGAATCGAAAACAAGGACACAAACATGAAAGTGCGACGTCGAGCAACACGAAGTCTAGGCATTATCTTTACAGCTACAGCCCTCCTCTTTTCAAATGCACTGTCAGAGATGCAAGGTGTGAAGATTGTGGAAGAAAGGACACTTTTGGAAAGTTTGCAAAGTTGGGAGCATTTCTAAACAACAAGTCCAGTCCGCTTTTACTTTTCCGCTCTCTTCGGTAACTGCTGTCGCCGCATCTTTTTTTTCGATTGCTAACGCCGGAATAACAGTTATTGGAATATGTAGGAATGCCCTCATAGGCACTGACAGCCAGAGAGCTGAATAGTTCCGTGCTAATCGCCCAACGACAAAGGTAAACTGTCAAGCATTTCTAGGAAGAAGTAACTGGGGCGTCTATAGCTCTAGAGTACCAGGCTTGGAAGGTGCTTCATCACAATGCAGTACGGTGATGGTGCAAAGATGTCCACTACTCGCATACAAGGCTTCATTATGTCAGATCTGTGCACAAATGCTTTCCTGGGTCACAGTTTCCTAAGTCAGTATCAAAGGGGGGAGATTGGTTTTAATAGGAGTGGATCGCCTTTATCGCTTCGTGCGTTATTTGCAGCCCGCATGAAATCACAGAAATTACACAATGTGATGTAGGCAGATATTATATTTTGGAAGAACTCGTGAGGTAGAAACAATGAGCCCGTCTGGAAAACATAAGGAAAATAGAAAAATGTGAATGCCGTCTGTAGACAAACATTCACATCTCCTTTCCATCATCTCCATCTAACCAGTTCTTTTGTGCAACCATTAACTCGATATTCACCTGCATCCGTGGTAAACGACTCACCATATTACATACAATAACTATTAAGATATTTACAAGTGATGATGTCGAACAACTCACAAGGTCTAAACGTTGTTTTTTCCATTGCACTCGTTTCACAAATTTTCTCTAGTCATCGGTATATTGTTGCTAAGTTAGGACAACACGGGGGAGTTTGCAATTTTCGTTGATACGTAAATTTTTATTTCCTTCTCTATAATTTGACCGGTTATCAAGTGTAGCATAACCGATTCATTGGCATGACTAAGTTACCATTTGATGGTACGTACCTATGGACTGTCTTTTTTGGATTAACTACCTTGAATGTATGTTTATTCCCATTCATGACGGTATTTGCCTGATATTATTTAGTACAGAATCACTGACAAGTGACCAGAACAGTCTTTCCTGACCCATTCTGTTATTGTGACATAATGATCAGGCCTGTGCAGCGTATCGATTCGGATCACTATGCTGACTAGAACTTCGATCCTTTCAGATGCAACCTTGTCAGAGAGGCCAAAGAGGAGCAACCAGACGAGCACATGCAATCGTAAGACAGCATGTTGTACTACTGACAGTGTAGGAATGCTAACGTAGTGAGGAACGATCCTATGAGCAAACAATTATTTTTTACAGTTGCGCTGCTGTCTTCCGAACCAGAAAGAAGGATGTGATGGAGACGCGTTTCTGACCTCATCGGTTATGTCATATTACTCCACATTTTCATTCTTTCTTTGCATCTTCGACGCTGCAATTACAAAACGAACAAGGCCTGTGTTCCGGGCCTTTAGTCTTCTCACTTACGTCTCGTACATGTTTGACAGATAACTAATATACAGCAAAAGGGGTTAAAGAAGGTACCTTCAAACAAAATGCAAACCGATCGCCCAATGGTTGCTCATGACAGCCGCTGTATTGTCCAATATGGTGGAAAACCACAGGGTATAGTCCAAAAGCTTGATATAGCCTCGGATACATTCACTGCGCCCAGCAGCGATCAGAATCAGACATTAAATTTTTATTCACCGCACTCTCAGGCTAATCAAACCTTTCACTACCAAGTAAATCAGATTCTTGAGTCACTGGTCTCGGGTAGGATCCCCCAAGAAAATTCTGTTTCCTGTTGTCTCGCAGATCAGACTTTTGAGTCAGAGACTCGAGGTAGAGTCTATCGAGTCAACCTCCTTCCACGGCAATAAACGACCAGGAAGTATTGGAATTTATCGTTTTTCTAACAGTGACATTATTCACCCATTAAGATCTTCTCTTTCTATTTTGTTCCTCAAGTTTTTTGCTTTTCCTGCACCCACAGGTGAGAAGTATTCTCTAAAGTCAGAACGACTAGTGAACACTGGCACTTTCCATATCCGCCTTCTCCGACAAGTCAGTCAGCAAGCTGTTCTGGCAACTTCCAGCTTATCGACTGACAAATGATTCTTCTGTGAGTATGACAAACATCCCCGTTCGAAGTGGCCTGCTCGAGATGCTTTATGCAAAGGATGTGGAAAGGTTTGCATTCTCATTCGGCAAGCAGGGTGAGAGTTTATGGGCAACTGTCTCGGGCGTTCATCAATTCTAGTTGGTTTCTTTAGGGGTGTCCGATTTCCCCCTTACTGTTCGATTTTGTCATGGACGACATTCTGGAGGATGCGCTTCGGGAACACAGTGGGCTCGGTGTTGAGCTTCTTCTTGGCGCCAAATAGACGAATCTGGAGTATACGGACGACATTGTCTTACTTAGCCCCTCTGCCGAAAACATGCAGACCATGCTGGACAGGTTGAGCGACCGGGCTGGTTTGTATGGAATGCGATTTGCACCTTCAAAGTACAAAGTGTTGCTTGAAGACTGGGGCATTTCCACTCCAACTTACTTTATTGCAGGTAATCCGTTTGAGACTGTAGACAGTTTCACATACTTGGGTAGCACTATCTCGTCAGCCTGTAATATTGCTGATGACATATCAGCGAGGATTGCAAAGGCACGAGTTGTCTTTGCCAAACTGCGTCATCTGTGGCGTCGAAAAGACGTCCGGTTGTCGCCGAAAGGAAGGGTATATAATGTCTGTGTGAGTTCCATTTTGCTCTATGGTTCGGAAACGTGGCCTGTTCGCAAGGAAGATATCAACAGGCTTGCTGCGTTTGACCATCATTGTCTCCGACAATTGGCCCATATTAAGTGGACTGATCGCGTGAGCAATATGGCAGTTCGCCGACGAGTATTCAGGAACACTCGGGATGCGCGATCAATTGGCCAACTAATCACGGTGCACAGCTTGCGATGGTTGGGTCACGTACTTCGAACGTCATCTGATCGTTTGCCGCCTGGTGGTCAGGCATCAACGTGCTCACGAAACATGAAGGCCCCTCATTGTTCCACTGAAAAGAGTGGGAAGATGTCACCATCATACCAAGATGGACTGTGTACCGCGATCAGTGGCGTACCCGCATTCATACCATTTCTAATTCTACCGCCTAGTAATCTTACATTTTTTAACCTTTTCAGTAAAGTTTCTTCCTCTGGCTTATTCCACATCACTGTTAAGGTGACCGACGTTCCAAGTCACAGTACGTTCTGACCAGGCTCGTGGCTGTTATGATTATGATGAAGGCAGCCTTCTGACGTTGGTAGACCTCGGATGCATAAATTCCGGTAGAACATACATCGTGACAAGTTGTAAACCAAGCAGCCGCCTACAGAATTTTAATAACGATCTGTCAATATCGTCTCTCTTCTAACACTCCTTTTACCACTTCAACTGTACACCTCGTCATCCATGCCATTAAACCCTATTCAACAGATCTGTGCGATTTCGTCAGCATCGGCCGCAGACCACCACCCACAGCTGTTTTCAAAAGGTGGCAGTTAGAGATCATTTTGAATTGGCAGCACTCCTTTGCTCTATAAGTGAGGTTGAAAAGGGACCTTATGAACGACGCTATTCGAAGCGATAGCTTCATTACAAATATGACAGAGCAGAAATTGACAATCACAGAAGTATATGCTAAGCCGGTATCCCATCTAAGATACTCAGGCGCCATACAACGACGATCACTGAAGCACAGGGAACCAACCATAAAGACCTAGGCCGGTTTCGGATTTAGTCGTGGGTGTACTGATCATATCACTATATTTTAGGATACGGCAGGAGCGGCAATTCATGCTCAGCCAACGATCGTAGTTTTCTGCGTCCGACGACTGGTCATGAAATAACTGTTCCGGCGTGTTCTATGTGACTGTTAGACTAACCAACTCGGTCAGTCTGCTAATACAACTAAAAAACGTTGTTTTCATTACATCAGCAAATGCACCAACAAACGGCGGTTTGGATGCTACCACGAATGCGTGCTACTACACCCTCGAGGTGGAAGGAGCCTTGCACGACGATACACTGCTTCCGCTTATATACGGTCCGGTAAATTTATCACACGACATCAGTTCGGGCAGATTCTTCAGTTCGCTGCTGACGTCACCTCTACCAAGGTGCGGTACAAAAACTGTGGGCAGTATGAGTTCGAATAGTATTGAGGTCCCGAATGAATACAACACACACGCAAAGTGTGACAGACGTGCCATAATATGAGGAAGAAAGAAGTAATGTGTAAGGCGAGGTAGGGAACAAATGTGGCACACAGAAACTCGCAATACAGGCGCCATTGACTTCTGTATTTCTCAACCAAGGGTGTTCAGTGTTCTTCGAACCCCAGTCAGGTAGCCGGACATTCTATGAATATTTAACGCGCAAAAGGACCGGGTTTCGGAACCGTACAATAGGACTGCCTCTACAATAGCAGTGCACACTCAACCCTTCACAAAATTAATCAGATCATGCCGACGCCACAAATGGCGTAAGGTGGCAAACGCCATCAGCCTTTACTGTGATTTCTAATCCCATCAGACATTCCATCAAGTCGAGTGCCTGACAGCAAATCTACACCATCACACTCGCAGTCTGGCAGAGCACAATCTAGGAGCCCGTCTGCTGCAAAGTTGGATAGGAAAGGGGTGGCTGGACAACCTTGTCGCATTCCACCTGAGATGCTAAAGGTCGGTGGTACGCAGCCATAATCCCTAACCCTGCTCGAGGTCTGACAGTAAATTTCTCTCAGGATGTTCACGTATTTCTCAGGCACGCTATCTCTTCAGTGTTCCGCCCAACGTTCTAACCTTCTGGACTAATTATAGATTAGTGTGCCATCTGCCTCG
>JTDE01009127.1:0-13402 GCA_014338405.1 Paragonimus skrjabini miyazakii | reverse complement strand
ACTTGACATATTTAAACATTCTGCTTATATACCTTCATCGAGCAGCTTATAATTTTCATCTTTTCTCTATGCGTAACCAGTCGTTTTGCTCCGATCCAACCAATGACCATTGGTTTGTGTGAGCTCAACTCCGTTTCATCGTCCCCCATTAGTGAGCGGTGCCTAATTGTCAAATTTGTTGTACGCGCACATTCTCTATTCAATCTCTGAGGATTTATCACAATTGAGTACTGTTGAATCGTTAGCGAGCTATTCAACAGCCAACAAGTTAAGTGAATACCGATCACTTCTTCATAACCCCAGATCCAAGAATACTGTCAACCAACATGCGCCAGTTTACACTTAACTTCAGCAACCGTGGTAAACAAAACCACCTCCGACAGCAGTTTGTTTTAGTTGTTCATAAATATGTTGGAGAACACATTGGTCTGTGTATTGGCCACAGCTTTCCCCTCAAAAACCCTAGTTCATTTCCCCTTTCCAACTTCCTCAATAGGTGGAAATCGAGGTGCTCAAATGTGTCAAAGTGCCCCAAACTTCTCAGGTTTACGACAAAATTTCTAAACCAACATTGGATTCTCTTCAGGGCCTCGGCATCCTTAACCGAATATGAACACCAGGCATGTACATAAGATTAAAGATATAACGTTAGGTTACCAGTTTTGAACCTACACTCTATAGAGTTCTTCTGTCACAGTGGAGGTTTGATTTGTGCGGACGGGTTCCAGCCGAATTTTTTCATGTGAGCAAGCCAAAGCATTGTTGAACATTCACTTTTTAAGAAGTCTAACAAACTTGGTTTCTGGCAGCCGATTTCGTTCAAAGGTTACCAAGAAGTCACTCAAGCTTCTTGTGGCGTTTCCGAGGAAGCTGAGCACAGGGAATGTGCTAAGTAATAAAAGGATACTAAAGGCTACCGACGTTTATTTGAAGATGGTTTTGCCGTTCCTTAGTTGCAACGGCGAAATGAGTGCCTACAGACTGCAACGACGGGGTCACACCTCAAAACAGATTTCATGCTCCAAAGCGAGGCAGATGTCGTATTCCTTACTCTTAAGGGGCCACCTGCGCTCTACGACGGATTAACTTACGTGCCTTTACCCGCAACAAAAGTGGTTGTCTCCCTCACCTCAGATGGTCAAACAGACATTTCGGGCCGGTACCCTTCCGCGGGAACGGAAAGAGGCAGCTAATACACATGCGCTTAAAGTAAGCGGTCGATACTCTCCTGCGAACTATTGGCCGATTAGCCTTATTAACATCACATACACTATAACGGAGCGTTTGGTAGAACGCGTCATCCTTACGCAATTCTCAAACGACCTTTACTCTTTTACTTAGCGCGGCCTATGTCGCTACAGGTCATGCGTAGACAACATGTTGCTTTCCATGGATGGTCTGACAGAAGCTAAAGACAATGGCTACATCTCCGATGTTGTCATCTTTGATTTTGTCGAATCCTTCGACTGTGTTCCACATGGCCGTCTCATACATAAACCGGAAGCTTATGGTATCTAAGGCCAGATTCCGTGTTGGATCACCACCTCCACTGACAGCAAAACTTTTAAAGTAGTTACCGGTTTGAGTCTTTTTTTCACGACCTCCACTGGAGTTCCCCAGGGAACCGCGTTGGGTCCCGTGTTATTTCTGATATGTGTCGATGACCTTCCCGACCCTAGTCAACGCAACGCTCTCCATCATGCTGTCGACATAAAAATCTGAAATTCTTGTGATCCTAGTGCACTACAAGCTGATCTCGGTAGTATTAAGTACTGATCAGCTGACCAGAATCCATTTCGAAACGACAGAGAATACTCACACATTTCATTCAGCGGGTAACCCGGGAATATATTCGTGACATAGAGTACAGTGCGGTTGATGAATTTGTTAGAAAAATCTTTTCAGGCGCTTCGGGCGCCCAAGTTTTTCACTTGGCCCCTTTTTGTATAACTGGCTCGCAGTTTTGCAAATTAACCGTACTTACTAACCCGTACTACTATGGAAGTCATCGTGTAGCCCGTTTGCTTTTGTTTGGCGTGCTTCACCTGAATTGAACCTTTTCTGTTACGCTTGAATTATCAAACAGGGTGTGAACTAACGTTGTAAATACATTATTTAATGTGTATTCGGCCTTAGGCGGTCGATTTGTGTATACGGTATAATTTTACCTTTGATATTAGCTGTCACGATCGAGTTATGCAGCCGATTGTTTCGCATATTTCAAAATCTTCGATCAAAAATTGTTTCGACGTCGGTAGTCGTTATCTACTACCACGTTGCTTGAAGACAGTTCGGCTATAAAAGATAGTGCACGGAGCACAGTAAATTTTGCGGAAACGTACCTGAAGAAAGACTTGGATTTCGGCTGTCGTTTAGTTCAATATTCTGCTTTCACCAAGTATACGCCAATGTGGCATTTGAAACTCTTGGAGTATTAATTAGACTTGGCCTGCATCACCGGGCTTGTTTTAAAGCGCCGTTGGGGTTTATACAAGGTCACTGATTGAGTATGCTTGTCAGTTCATGTATATCGGCCTGAAAAAAGAGATACTTGCAACTGAACGCGCCCAGCGGCTGGTCACCAAAATGCCACTGGAATGATGTATTTCTGCTATTGTTTTCGACCCAAAATCCGTGTTCTCTATTGTGATGAAAGTCTACTCGATTCACCGCTCATCCAAACCCCGACACAATAGGAGTTATAACGAGGGACCAATCCAAACGTCGCGTTGAAGTTACTACATTAGGAATGAACGAGCAGTCGTAACGTTACGCCTTCCGTTATTCGCCGAGTCCATTGTTCTGTATCGCAACAATTAACGTACAGTTTACGGCTTTGTATGTACTAGTACGACCAGCCAATGATAGACTGTGAGCTCTTTAATACTGCTGTACATCCATAAATTTGGCCTCTTGTCTCATGAATAAGAGCTGCTTACTACAACCAGTGCTGGATCTTCTCCTTATTACTTGCATGGGAGGCTTCAATTCGAGTGCGATTTCTAGGGCTATTCGAGGTTCCTAATTCCGAGTATTACATCTATCCACCTGAGTTATGAAAAAAACTGCGGTGATCTGATTCTTGCGCCTATTTCATTTTGCGGAGGACTTCTGCAACAATTCTTCAAATTCAGTGGCTGATATCTTACATGGTTATCAACCACTGGAACGACCTTCTACTTGATATCGTTAGTTATTCTTCTAGGAGCCGTTTCAGAGTTTTATCTGATTCCCACTTATATACGACATGGTAGGATCAGTGATTTACTTTTTTCGGTAGTTGCTGAAATTTACAAGAGCGGTGTTGCAAGTCGTTCCGATGAGTGCTTATCAGGTCAACAGAATCCTGATGATTATTAAAATAGACAAACTGCCTGGTTTCGGCTGACTTAAGCCTCCAGCCTTAAACCAATGTAGAAATCGCCAAAACCGCCGAATCTTCGTCATTTTATTTCTCATATCTACTAGCCATCCATGTATTTCCATGTTCAACCTGGCTAGTAACAATTCGCCGATAGTCAGCTTTCTTAAAATGAATGCTCAGTCCACCGGGTTAAAATGTTGTCAAAGCTTTGATACGTTGTGATTTTGTAAGCTGTGGCGTGTCCCTCTCAACAGCGTGATATCCGCTTATTCTGTTTCCGCTTCCCTGGCTGGCCCTTAGAATAACATACTATCTTGGTTCGAATACTGCATCTCTCTTCAATGTTTCATTTATTGCTACCGACTTATGATTTCACCCTAGAAGATACGGATTCTTGCATGACCTCTGCTTTACACTTCCATCACCAACCCATTGATCTATTGAACTTCACGCTTTGAGCGGAAGCCGAATATATGTTCGTCCTCTTCGGTTACGTTAAATGCTGAAAGGCTGAAGTTATGTCATATCGATGGGGGTTGAATACGGTAATCAGCAGTGAAGTACAGCGGACAGGAAAACACCATGATTTTACGTGCTACGATAACAGCAGCTGGGGTAAGGGGAATAGGTAAAACTGTTACTGTTATTACTATAAATGCTAATAATGAATAAATTTGGGAATAAATCCCATCGGTGAAGAAATAACTAGGTGTGTGTGTCCATAACCTATTTGTCCATTTGTCTGTCATATATGACTTACATGTTTTGCGCTTGCAATTGATGAAAGTGAGCGAAATACTAACGCAGCGCAACCGGTTTTCGTTCTGCACTGATAAAGCTGTTGAGGGAAACCCCGTGTTTCAAGTGAATGAATGGTTCACTTAGTTCAATTATATGTGGTTATTGCGAAATGACTGGGCTATAATAGCTAGGTTAAAAGAAAAGCGAGTATTTTAGGAAAACCAGATCGACAATGCAAACGTACTTACTAACAATAGCATGCGCGGGCATACATGCAAGCTGAGAACCGGGCGACCGTTCGTGATACTCATCTACACAGAGGCCAGTTTTCAATACGCTTCCCAAATATTTGAAAGGCGGTGGATCCCACGATATCCACCAGAGTGACAATCCCATTATTTCCGGCCATCTCAGGCCAGTAATGGGCTAGGTGATATTCGGATGCCTGGGTCTCCCGTGAGCTTTATTTCCGCGATCTCTACTGCGGTGGTTATATCGATTTTTCCAGTTCAACGACGTGAAAACCCGACATTATGCCTATCAAATGTTCATACCCGGGTATTCCACCTCGCCTGCTTCTGGCCGTTTTTTGGAACTAGATTCTGACGTTTCTGTGTTATCGCAACAATCTGGTAGTTGTAGGAATAGCCAGTTGCCAGTTATTGTATTTTGCTTGAATGGTGTGTGCATCACTTTTTGGTGCCCGGTTCTTTCCCATCGTTTTTGAACCTGTTGACTGCTCGAAAGAACTCCGCTGGGTATGGATGCCACATTATATGATTATATTTCGACATTAGCCTGCTGGGCACTGAACTGTAGCTCATTTGCTAGGAACGATCTGCCGATCGAAACCGTTGATGGTGTCTTATTGTTCACTCTGATAATTTATTCAGTAGTACCGTAGCATTGTGGTGTAACCTTGCCTTGAATATTTAAGATCATTGGCTTGTCGCAACGCGTTGCTCGACGTTTTCGTGGAGGACCGTACAGCGAATGCACCCTTAATGGCAAAGGCACTGTTAGATTCCCCACCAAATGACGTGTGCACGCTTACTGCCGTTCACAAGGAGGCTGCAATCAGCTGAACTGCGTCAAGATCGAGCTTTTGTGCACCGGGATTACTGACACTCCAGATTTCTAACCCATCAGCGTAGGAAGCAGTGCTGCTAAAATATTATCCGGAAGGTCTCTGCTGCACATCATAGAAAGGAAACCGAACAGTCACCTGAGGAGCCCCTGAAGAAATCGAGCAGGTAGGTGAATGTCCGACCCACTTTCAACCCTAAAGCTTCCACCATCAAGTAAAGAGATGTTTCAGCGGACAACCTCTTCTTGGGTGCCAAATGCTTTATGGTTTTGCTCGGGGGAATCGTAGGGGCAAGGTCGACTGTCATGGCAAACTCCACGAAGATAGATTTTGAAATGAGATCGTTGCTTTTGGCACCCGTCTTGTTACCCATGAAGATAAGCATATTTGCTTGGCATGATCAGTTTGGGAGGGTGCCATGTTACTTGAAGGATGAAAGAATTTTTCTTCGGAAGTGTACGAGGATGGCATGTTTCAAGAAGGTCCTCGTTATCTCGCGTGGGATACTAGTAAGACTGACCGGCCGGTAGCTGGGGTAAATACCGACTGTCCGAATAAAAGTTTCGCGCAACGGTGGCTTCTTTTCACGCGGTAGGGAGAATGTCATCCCGGCAAGCTTGTTTGCACGGGTTACAAAGGGGTTCCCCCAGAACAATTACCACTTCTTTGCCGATCCTAGGTTGAGTTATCTGGATATATCGTACCATATGAATTACCCCTGAGTAGGGGGTTTTCAACATCCAGTACGGAGAAGTCGGCAATAAGGTATATGTGGAGTTCACGCCGTAGAGCCGCAGTGTTCAGGTGAGTGTAGTTCACGCCACAGTTTGGTATCGACTACTTGCGTGATCGACGGAAACCGATTCACCGTTCGTGAATCATTTAAAGACAGCGGTAAAGGCAAATGGTAATATATGTTGCCTTGTGGAGCCACAAACGCGGCAGGCATCCCAGAGTTCATACTCACGACATACTTTCACACAGACCAGTGGTGTAGGACACGTTCGCACAGCTACATATTTCGACATACAACACCCGGTTGCTTATTGGGCAGAGCACAATGGTTTACTCCATTGAAGGCCATGATAAACTTTGGGAAGTCAGTATTTACCGGGCGGTGCTTTTCTGTTGCAGTAGTCAGAGGATCGATTGTCGCAAGCAACCTGATCGGAACCCTTTTTAGATGATTCGTTAAAATTGGTGAGGTGAAGCCGCACTTTTTGTTATTATTCACTGCGTTTTCCATCAACTAGGAGACAAATAGGAGCAGTGCTGCTGGCAGAGGTTGTCTGCACCGGTTCCGCCACCACCTTTGTAGATGGGCGACATGCTGCTGTGATTTCTGTTTGTGGGCAAGTTAACTGGGACGTATGAGTTTCGGAACAGCCTAAAATTTATAGGTGGGAGGCGCAGTAGGTTGTGAAGGTCTAGTGATTTCCCAGGCTTCGCTATGCTTTAGCGTCAGGCTCAGAGAACTGACGGGATAATTTGACTACGGTGGCGTAACTCAAGCCTTCTGGTTGTCACGTATCGACTGGGTCATCGAGACGGTGGTGTACTAAGCGCGGAGTATCAATTAATTGGTGTCTGATAGCGCGGGCGAGTTGACTGAAACTTCGTTACGAGCAAACGCATCCTCCGATCCTCTCGGAGCACCTGACGAAGGCCTCTGCAAGATGGAGCTGATGGTCACGACGATTTGCACCTGCCGCCGTTACGCACTGACTGGGGACATTTTTGTTTAGAGCAAACATCAGAGATATCTCGTCTGTAGGGATATCCATTCTGGAACAATTTCCAGGAAGTGTCCATGATATCGCCAAGCGTCAGTTTGACTTCAATACAACTATAAAACCGACAGCTGTATTCTACCATCCAATCAAATACACCGACTGTGGCACCTTCTTCTTCTTACTGTGATCCTTAAATTGGAATACGTTTTTCCCCACATCAACCCCAAAAGTAGCAACTGAGGAATTTACCAAACGCTTTACTCTTTACATCGATATTCTGGCCCACATAAAATCAAAACGCGTTGATTCGTATGTACAAGGTAGGATCCTTATTGCAAAAGAGTGACAAACTTAAGTCACTTAAGTCGGTGCACAGAAGAACACTGGATTTCCCCAATTAATGCAAATCAGCAATATGTTTAAATACATATAACATAGAACGCAACTTCGTTATATAAACGTAGAAAGGCTCGCGCTCGGCAGTGAGCAGAGGGAAATGAAACGGATGCAACTGATGAGACGGAGAAATTCTGAGGGACCTTTCTATAAAAGTCACAACTCTCAAAGATAAAACGGTTGTCGATGACCCTGTTTAACTATGTGAACTCTTCAACTCACATTTTGCTACTGTGTTTAGCGTGGAGAACACAGTACCACCCACTACTCAGTTGAAAACAAACAAAGTTCTGTGCAATACGTCGATTGATGTTAGAAGTATCCACCCACAATTAGCTAGTATTAAATCCACAATCAATCCGGCATCTGATGGTATCCCACCAGTCGCTATCAAGCAAGAAGGTGTGGATGCACCCATCCTCATACTAAATTTGTACACGCTATCACTTTTATCCAGCACCTTACCCTCCCAGTGGAAAAAGTCAATCATAATGCCTTGCCACAAAAGTGGTCCAAAGCTAGAAGTTAGTAACCATCATCCAGTAAACCACATACCAATCTGTCCAAGGATGTTTGAATGGAAAATAAAAGCGCCCACTGTCGAATTCTTAAGGCCACAAAACCCTATAAACCTTTTGCAGTACGGTTTCCTTAGTAAGCGCTCTTGCATGACATGCCAGTTAAAATTCTTAAACCATATATCGATATCTGCCGACGCAGGAAGTGCGGTGTCATACTGCTAGACATGCAAAAGGCTTTTGATCGTGGGCCCCATAAGCACCTGTTAATCAAAATAGCATCCCATGGTACACAAGGCCCACTGTCCAGCTGGACTTGGTCATATCTTGAAGGCCAAACTCAAACTGTCAAAATGGGAGAGCGCTGCTCAACGCCGAAACCAATGATCAGCGGGCGAGTCAAAGAAGCGTTTTAGGAACGTCGTTTTCCTCAGGTACATAAATGACGTATACGATGTTGTTAAACAAGGCAAACTCTTTCTGCTTTCTGACGATATCACAATCGTTTACACATTCCGCCAGCCCAGCCACCTCATCTTCTGTCTACAAAATATACGACAGGACCTAGAATCATTTGAGTTATGGTGCAAAACGTGGCTCATGACGTTTTCAGTAAACAAATCTAACATTATCACTTATGGTTGTCAAATACTGAATGGGTCTGTTTCACTAGATGGTCATCATATCGACACTGCCACATCCGTTCAAAATCTAAGGATATGGTATCCAAACTCCTTCAATTGCTCTGAAAAAGTACACTTTCAGGTGGCAAAAACTAAAAGGACAATAGGCTGAATCAAAAAAACATTCGGTCTACCGGATGCAAAGCTGGCTGTTCACAAAATGGGTGCTCGACCTCAACTTGAGTATTACACCTTCATTTACTGCCACCTACGCAAATCTGATGGGCTTGTGTCAGAAAATCTTCAACAATCATTTATCAAAGCTTAGTAGGTTATTCATTCTCACTCACCTACAGTGAACGTTGTCAAACACTTTGTATTGATCCACTCTGATTACGAAGAGTAAATTTGAATCTTACACTCTTGTATAAACCAATACAATTGGACGCCATTACTACAGCCTTCGCCGTTCATTTCCAACAAAAAAATAAGGGTTCCATTTTGACATCCCTGCTAGCTGGGAAAAAGATACGAGCCAACTTCTTTAGCGGAAAATGTTATTATATTTTGAATAAACTTCTGAATGAACTCATAACCACTAACAAAATTCAGCGTTTTAAAAAGGGCTTGGACAGCTTCCCAACGTCATCAAAAAAATATCCATCTTCAAACTTTGTGTATCTTCTGACGACCTTTTTGAATGTGGTCTGGAGAAGATTTTGCCGTCAGCAGCATATGACGTATGCACTATCAGGCTCTCATCTAAAACAACTTGCCTAAAATTGTTTACTGCGTATCCATCGTTTACTTACACCCGATCTAGCATTCGATTCATTGCGCACTCACAAAACCGCATCATTTTATTCATGTGCGTCATTGTATACGTATTGCTCAGAATGTTGGACAATATCGAAGTGAAGCTTATGGTACATTTAGTAGAATAATCTTATACAGAGTTGTACTTAGAACGAAAAGAAACAGAAAAAACGGGACTATATTTCACATATAACTTCTCCCACATATTTTATATATACCCATTCGTAATGGCCCGTCCACCCTGGTGGGCCATCAGGCCATAATCAGTGGTAGCCGGTATTGACGGTTTACGTGGTTGGTATACAAAAACTCTCTACAGGAAACTGTTGACAAAACTACTCCCTTGTTTACCTTAAATAATCCCATTATAACCACAATTCAAATCGTGCGCTGCCTCCTCTGTCTCAAACCCTCTCCATTAACCACAAACAACTGTTTTGTGTTTTGAAATATAGATTATAACTTAGACATTGTCCCTATGAAACAAACTGACGTCAAAACGTCACATTAAACCCATTGAAGCCTCATTTCATATCCCGTGCTGTCCCCCTGCCTCAAAACCCTCCTAATTAACTAATACTGAACCATATCTTCTATGAAATGTAGATTCTAGCTTAAACACTGACACTATAAAACAAAAATGACGTTAAAACTTCGTACGGAATTTCGATTATCATGTGATAATCACTCTAGGTATAGCTGCTGGTTACCAAAGTATCGCAGAATACTATAACAATTGCTCGACAATATTATATACTTTATTGAAAAAGCACAAAAATAATAATATGGTGTAAAGTTTAATCAAGAAAATATAACGTACATTGTTCTTAATAATAATAATAATATAGGTATATTTCTCAACGCATCTGTGAGAAACACGCTCAGAAAAGCGTGATCAGTATACACATGGTAACGTGAAACGCATACCATACTCAAAATTGTTAATTGTACAATACACCAATAATGGAAATAAAATTGCAAAACGGACATAATAATAGAGGAAAATGTTAGTTTATGAAGAAGCATTCAGCTTATTTGCTTCTTAAACGATAGTTCTCGAAGTTTTTAATGTTCGCTAAAAAATGCTGAGTAGTTACATCAGTTATCGCTTCACAAGGTTAACGTTGGCCTTCATATTAAATGTGATCACTCCATATTTTCCCATTCAACTCATGAGATCACGTTCTTTTACTTATTCCCACAAGCATCCATTATGCAAGAAAAATGCTCGCAGTGAATGGGTGCACAAAACCCCACATTGACCGAGCGGTTTGCGAGATTTTCAACTTTTTGACGTTTCCGAGCCATTGGCGAAGTCTTGCGCTGGAGCCCGTTCAATTCTTCGCCAGATTTTGGAACTTTCCGTTCTCCCTCGCCCAAACTGAATTATTTAAACATTTTCTCGGCTGGAGTTACGTCAGCCAACAGCGAAATCCTCCAAAGATGCATTTGCATGTATTTCCCTGCGTGACGTTGAAATATTTGGAACATCATCTTTTACGTGACCTTGTAAAAAGTAAATTAATGTAACATTTCATCTTTTGGACTGAATCTGTGGAACAGGCAAACTATCTTCTTTCCTGGTGCTTACATCAAACGTTGTAAGCTATGACCCTTCTTCCTCTGATTACGCTTTCTTTTGCCAACAGATTTCATGTTTGTCTTATTATACATCCATTTATTGCTTCACACCGTATGTAATTATCTGTCATGATCGCTCACATCCGAGCGTGTTTCTCACAAATGCATTGAGAAATATAGATTGTTATCATACCTAGAAGTAACTCTGATGACCCCAGTGGTGAGACCTGCTAAGAGGCACATCTCCTAATGAAACAACCAGGACGCATCACGCCATGTCGGTTGTTTGGCCAAGTTCGAATGGTATGGCTGTGGCTGGTGGTTTGGTTCAACTCAGCCAGTCAGATAGCGCGCGCACGCGTTCGAACACCCGTGTGCTACCTTGACTGTGTTTTCTGACGTTGCTTTCTGATATCCTATGTAGCAAGATTTGTTCTAACATTCCGACCACCAAGTGTAACCGTTTCATTTGATTCGCTGCCTGTCCAACTGCCATGTATGATCGTCTCGTTTGACTTGCTTTGTGCCTCACTGGAGTACGTATGATAATCGTTTCGTCCTAAACATTTAAAGCCATGGTGACCCACTTCTAAATCGTTCTTCCAATAGATGGTTTTGCCTTATCCGTTGCCTTTCGCCGGTTTGGCTAAACAAATGAGCGCGTGATAAAAGAAAATGCCCGAAAATACTTTGACATTTACCTGTAAGACCACCGCGTTCACAGAAACCCGTATTTCAGCATGCCTATATCCGGTAAGCTGCTCCCCAGTTCAAGCGAGCCACAACAACACGCACATATAGCTACAAGTTTTCTGTGAATGCCAATGTACCGAATATGGCTACGGCAGAAAAACTCTGGTCAAAACGTGGAAGGTTTTATCAGAATTAGTTTCAGGGCTGAGCACTCTGAACGAATATGTAGAGCTCGCCTCGCCTAGGGTGGCGGTTGCCGGAATGTGTAAAGTTTTGCACACTATTTTCTATTTCAAACTTCTGATTGCTATTCATACTTTTCACTTTCATCAACTTCACGTAAACAGCCAACGTTTAAACCAACTTAATTGAACCAATCGATAATCAGTAAACACAACTCACTCACCTCCTTCCGGGTTCGCGAGTTCTGCGTTCTGTCTGCGTTCACGGTCGGTGGCATACAAGTCTTTTGGAGAGTTAGAATTCAGCGGAATTAACTAGTTAGTTCGGCAAATTTATTTATCTGCCGTTGGAATCATCTTGGCCGTGGCATCGAGATCACTTGAGGGACACGTCAGATAGCATTAGTGGAAATCTTCATTTGGTGTAGTGGAACACTAAACCGACGTATCTCAACGGACTATTGTGAGTTATTTATTTTCATTTTCATTATATTTTGACCTCATATTCACACCTGAGTTCCACATACTGTTTTGATCCACTACATTAATTGGTGAGCCCGCTTATTTTTTTCCGAACTGCGTTTCTATCTACTTTTTGCTATCATTAACAATGCTTGACGACACTACGGACATTGACACTAAAACCGAGCACAGTGTTGCCTTAAAACTGCCTGAGTACAGCGCCCGGAACCCTCGACTGTGGTTCCGTCAGATTGAAGTTGTTTTTACCACCAGGCGGATAACATCTGTGAAAATAAGATTTCCATACGTGGTGCAGTCACTTTCTTTTGATGTTGCAGCGGAAGTGGAAGATCCGTTGGAATCAATCCCAGCCGATTGCCCCTATACTGTTTTAAAAGACGCCATCATAAAACGCACTGGGAAGTCGGAAGCAAAACTCCTACATGATTTGTTCAATTCGGTCGAGTTGGGCGATCGGTCCCCACCTCAGCTGTTGCGTTATATGAGAGGTTTTTAGGCTCGAGGAAGCTGGATGATGCAATTTTAAAACAGTTATGGACCGAAAAACTGCTATCCGCGGTACAACACATTTTGGCTGCCATGGATGAAGAGAGCTCAATCGACAAATTAGCAGCCCTTGCGGACAAAGTATCAGAGACTTTCCCTTTACAGTCAGTGTGCACTACGACCATAACCGTTCCCAAGTCACCTCCTTCAGTCCTGACTACTGATGATAGCCTGAAACTTTTGATAGAGAAAATGTGCCATCGTATGGACGATATGACTATGCAGATTAACGAACTGAAGAGGCAACCACCCAAAAGCCGTGAACGATCTAACTCTCGCATTCGATTAAGGTGGTGCTGGTACCACCAAAACTTTCGAGACAAAGCAAAGAAGTGCACCGCGTCGTGCACATTCCAAACTCGCCAAGTCACCGTCAAACCGGCAGGCCAGCCAGTAACGGCGACGACTGTTGCTGGCCAAGCAGGTACTAGTCGCCTATTTTTCATCAGGGACCGGTCGACCGGCTTGCGGTTTCTTATCGATACCGGAGCCGAGCTCAGCGTCATTCCCCCGCAACCAAATGATCGACTTCGGCCAGGCCAGTACACCTTACAGGCCGCGAATCAAAGTGGCATCACTCACTGTCGATCTTGGCCTTCGGCGATGTTTTCGTTGGATATTCCTGCTTGCCGACGTTCA
>JTDE01009126.1:0-15326 GCA_014338405.1 Paragonimus skrjabini miyazakii | reverse complement strand
TCTTTGTCAGCAGTTACAAAATTGGTACCGTTATCAGAAAAAATTGTCTCAGACCTACCTCTGCGTCCGATGAATCGTGACGGGGCCATTATAAACGAGTCGGTATTCAACGTGTGAACCACTTTGATGTGCACTGCTCCGGACTGTAGGCACGTGAATATAAACGTGAATATACACTCGTTCGTGAACGGGTGCCACGCTGGGTTTACCCTAACAGATGGTAGAGGGGCCATTGGCTGCTTACCGGCTGATACACACCGGCGACGACAGGCTAGGCAGGATCCAATGACTCGCTTAATCGCCGCGCCACCCTGTATGATCCAGATGTGTCTCTTTAGCGAACACAACGCATGATCTTCAACCTCGCGATGATATCTTATAATGAGGTCAACGATGTGATGGCGCTTAGACAAAATTATGGGATGCGTGGTCTCGAAATTGTAAGCCGATAGCGACAACCGACCCCCTACCCGTATAACTCCTTCAATCATGATGGGGATCAGTTTCTTCAAGAAGCTTCTTTGAAAGAGAGCAAGGAGGCTATCACAGCCAGACGGCAAGGCTAACTCTTTTGGGAGGCACTCCAACTGCACTGATCTAATCAAGTCTACTTCTGCCGCTTTGATTTCCTTTGAATTCAGGGCGTCGGTTTTCAAAATCAATTTCGAGCGCCCGCCATGGAGTTCCATAATGTAGTACTTGAATCGCGTAAGCCACACCATGACTCTCAGCCATCGAGAGCAACTTGAATATCGAATTATAGGGTTATGTAGACCGTTTGCCTGAACGACAAAGTTGACATGAGCCGGTGTCTTCTTCAGTTCAATGTCGTTGGGCTCAACGAGAGAGTTAGGTTTCGAAGGCCATGATCTGCAAGGCCGACCAAGAACTTAGGGCCTTTCAACCAATTGTCTCTTATTGGGCCGCCCGTCAAACCGCGCGAAGCTAAGTCAGCCGGATTTTCTTCTGATCTCACGTGTCTCCATTGTTTGGGTGTCGACGACTGGTGGATCACCGAAAGGCGGTTAGCCACAAATGTGCAGAACCGAGTTGACACATCGTGTATATAGTACAAAATGATCACGGAATCAGTCCAAAAATATCAATGTCAGAACATCTGACCCAAGTTGCCAAAGATGATTCAATGTAATCTCACGGCCAGGACTGCTGCGACTAATTCGAGTCGCGGGATGGTCACCGCTTTGGATGGTGCAACTCTAGACTTACCGAACAGCAGTGCACTTTTTCTGGCACCTTCATTCGAGGTAAAGCATCTATAAGCTACTGCTCCAAAACCCCCTTCCGAGGCATCACAAAAAATATGCAGCTCGGATAGCTCTGTCATAATAACCTGCGAAAACAGCATGCAGCGTAAAACTCGGAAGTCATCAAGAGCCTTTAAGCTTGTCAACCTAGCTTGCCACTGTTTGCGATCTTCTAGACACAATGGTTCGTCCCACCCAAAACCAATCTTGCACAGCTTCTGAAGCAAACGCTTGCCTGGCAGTAGCCATGGCGAGACAAAGCCCAAAGGGTCGTATAGCGATGAGACACAGGATAGCATCTATGTCCTAGTCTCCGCCCTGTCTGGGAGCTGAAGGCTCAAGCAGAATTCATCCGTTTCAGCGTCCCATCGGGCACCAAGAGTTCGTTGTGATGGTAGGGATTTGGCTGCAATATCTTCTAGGGAGTGTGAGAGCTCTGAGATTGGTATGGATGCTAGCACCTCATGGTCATTCAAAACCCAATTTCTTAGTCGGAAGCCTCCTCTTGTCAACATATCACTAACCTCTCTCATAAAATGTTTTGCTATCTCCGCGTTGAGAATCAAAACTAGACAACCATCAACATAAAAATTCGTCCGAACTGATTCGCGAGTGGACTTTTCATACATCGACCCACAGTCCTCAGAGGTACGTCGTAATGCATAACTGGCACAGAAGTGGGAGGTGGTAGCGTCGAAGGGATGGGAAACCATTTGGTACTCTATTGGATCTCATGCAAGGTCATGTTCGAGCCACCACAGAAAACGGAACATACCTCGATCACGAAAGGGGATGCGTACTTGTAGGAACATCTCTTTGATATCCGCTGATACTGCCACTTTCTCCATGCGGACTCGTAGCAATACTCCTAGCAGGTTTGAAGTCAAGTCAGGGCCCTGCTACAGCCTGTCATTCGGGGACAGTCCCTGGTATTTAGCCGCGCAGTCAAAAACTACTCCGAGCTTCCCTGGTTTCTAAGGATTCATTACAGGGTGGTGTGGCAGGTACCACCGGTGCGAGTAGTTTGAATCAAGTTGAGCTTCGGGGAACCTTTCAACGTACCCACGTACCCACGATGCTGTATCATGTTCGCGTACTTTGAGAACGTATCCGCATCAAGCACGAAAAAGGTTTCTGGACTATTCTGTAGTTGTCAGGAAAGGTGAAGTGCTCATACTTCCAAGGAGGAAGCACTTCATAATGCCCGTTTGCGTCCAGCGCGGATGACCGTACTAGTGTTAAGGTCACTGAATCCTCTCTGGAGAGTGTCGGACCATTCGGTGATATATCAGTGAACCCAGTATCATATGAGCCACGAATCTGACCTACTAACATAGGAACGTCCTGCAAAAGCCAGTTGACAGACAGCTTAGCCGGACATTCACTGGTCAAAAGTCCGCATAACATTCAACCGAACAGGGTTCTTACTACGTACGGCTGTCTACGTCCCCCTAGCCTTTGGTCTAGGACCAAGTGCGCTTCAGGCACGTCACAACCGAGGACAACAGTAACCTCGCCGTCCTCAATTTCACTAAATGTAACGTCTAGCAATTACGCCCACTTACTTGCTTCTTTGGCACGACCTCTACAGTAGTGTAACAAATACAACAGCCGTTGACCGTCATCTGAAACTTTCCTTTCGACATAACACTCAAATTGTCGAACGAACTCCCATTAGTTTATAGGGTCACCATCAAAGGAACACAACTCAACTTTAAGAAGGCCAAGACTAGTGGCTGTCGGCAGAACAGTATACGACGGATGGACTGGGGCGGGATGCTCATCGAGCCGTACTGGCCTCAATTCTGGAGCCAGCCTTACGTTCTCGTTCTTCAGATACTGCTTCACTTTAGCATCGCCATCAACTGAATGCTATTGCTCGAGGTCAACGTCAGCATGAGCATCCTGATCTTCAGCTAGATCAAACAACAATCTAGCTTTGTCAACTTCCATTCTAGCCTGGACCAGCTTACGCTCTAATGTGACTTCCGCTATGACCTCACGTTCCTTAAACTCAGTTAGCAACAACGTAGATTTAGCCTGCAAACTCTTTAGACTGCGTGTGTAACTACGACTAACGCATGAGCTTGAAACTGAAACAGCATCTACAGAACAGCGGACTTGCCTGTCACATCCGGAATCTCCCTTAGGTTCCATGAGTTCGGAATTCCTGGCATCAGCAAATTCCAAGTTTCGTCAGATGGAGTACTGTAACGATTCACGTCTGATCGTTGAGTTGTGCGTAGCCCAAAGACGGATCCCCAAAATGAGAACAAAATTGGATCCAACAATTCAACGTTACTATTAAAGAAGTGCATCAGTAATTACAAACCTCGATCGGTCACGACGATAGTCTCGTCCAGCAAAATCAATAGTTTCTCAACAGGACCAACAAGGTCAAATATAAACCGTCACGCCAGCAGACCAGGACAAGAATGGCCACCCGCGCCGTGGACATGTAATGACACATTAGTTCAATAAAGCAAAACGGGGTGGATGAGGCAGTGGGAACAATGGTCAGGTTAGTGGGAAAACATAGGGAATGGAAACGATGGGGACGAATTTTCTCAGTTCGTGGATCAACTAATTAACAGTGGGTATGGTATGTGAGAGCCCCAAGGCGGCATCGTTCGGGTCAGTTTACATCTCTGTCGAACCTAGCTTTCACTAATGTGGGCCACGTGGTAGACGGGTTGGTCAACAAACCGCATCTTGGACAAACGGGTAACGTTTTACTCGCTATTTGTCCTTTTATCGGTTATAACAAACAGCAAAATGTCCAGAATTCGTAATTTCAATCAGGATGAACTTAGCGGCCTGAGAAGCTATCTCAGTTTGCTTCTTGGATATGACGTAGTGTACCTGAACTGTCAAGCGTTCCAAGGCGCGGTTCGGAAAGGTTGCGATTCATTTGCACCACATGCACCATGCACCTTCTATTCTCCCTCACCGAGTCTGCGCAGAATACGTCATTTTCTTCTTGACCGCTCTCACTTATTTACAAAGCGTAACCTTGCAGGAGACTCGAGGGACCAAAGCGCTTTATACCGTGTAAACGAAAAATTAGCTAACATATCAAACTCGTACACAAAAGGTTCTTTCTAAGTGGTCGCACGGGCAAAGTTCTCATTTAACATGTCGACCAAAAAGAATGAGTTCCCTTCCTCTATCTATGCGACTGTTCAAAAGCGAGGCTTATTCTAATCCCCTGATTGTGATCGAGTTATTTGCAAAATATTAATCGATGGCTTACAATGCCGCATTGCTCAACTTGCACAGTATCCCACCGCTGTAGGGCTTCTGGCCAACACTCCTTGCCGCACTGCACTAGATGTGGAGAACTCTCCACCTAAGAATCTTTCGTATACTGCGTTGGGTCGAGGAAAGTTTCACCCCGAGAGTCGCAAGAAGTCAGCCGCCGGAATGGCATTCTCCACGGTAGATGGGAAGAAGCCACCGCCCTGTCTTTCTTCAAGCCTGGTGACCGATAACCTGCGGCTTGCTTTCGGTCAACCAGCATTGTTAGCACTCCATACAGAACAAGAAAGCATTTATTAAAACGTGCCATCCAAAAGCATTTCTGATCCGATGCCTCTTTTTCCGCCGCCCGGCATGGCATTCATCCTAGCCGATTATACATAAGAAATATACTTATCTTCATGGGTATTCGGCAGAGACAAAAGATCAATCTCAGATGTGATCTCTACTGATTTTGTCAAGGCTATTGGCAGTTATCCCCATGGCCCCTTAGATACGGGCGGGAGGTTAATGGTTTCCACGTAAAAGTTCATTTCCGGCTTGCCCCTTTTCCTGACAATGGAAATTTTAGAGTCGTAACAAAATCTGACTCTACAATTCTTTTAGTTTAGAACTTTGAAGGATTCAGATGATCACAGTTAATGCTAAAGTAGCCCCTTGCATTGAGTTTTTGACGGTTGTTGTGTGTTCTATAGAAAGTCGGTGACCACGTTCCCTGTCATTATTTGTTCCCTTTTCGTTGATCCTTCTTCCTCTTGCATTCGAACTCTTGGTGGTGATTGCGAGCCTTTCTTGCAAAGACTGATACGAACATTCAAATTGCGTGTGCGACAAATAATCTCTCTCACGAAAGTTTATCATAATGTGTTAATAAGTCTTGATATGGTTTATTTGTGGAAGCTTGTTCTCACGTAGTTTTTCTCTCCGGCTCCCCACTGCTGGACATTTGTTTATATATACCCTGTTTTCAGTTGCTTTTGGTTGCCCGCCGTTACACGACTGCGGCCAAAACCAACAAGCGCGCACAGGTTGAATTTGGATTGTGTAGCGGAGCGTGCTGCTGTGTTGGAAGCGCCGTTTTAGTTTTGGTTTTCGTAAGTCGTGTGCATGGCTTGCTGGGCCTTTGGCCCATGCTTGTTCTTTTTATTTCTTTTTACAGGACTGTTGTTGGAACCCCTACTCCGAAAGGACATTGTCCGCCGGTGTCTCCACATTGCCCTAAAGTTGGTCCGTGAGTGTAGCGGATAACTCGAGTAAAAACACTCGGCTTGCATGTTACACATTTGATCATATACACATGAACCGTTGGTCTCGAAAATGGTATATTTTTTGGATCCAATATCAAGGTTTGTTGTCATTCTCTCTTGTTTAGTTTATACCAATTTTCCTTTACCTTAGCACCTTATTAATAAGAAAATTGCCAATACGACCGTCTTCCCTCCGGATCCGAATCGGCTACTCAACGGCCTGAGAATTTACAGACGCTCGTTGTTCACAGGCGCGACTATTCTGGATCCAGCTTATCGACAGACGTTACGAGCAGTCTGAACGTTGCCCGAGAAACCAGTAGAGGTCTGGGGTTAACAGTACTTTGCACCAAGCTAGTCGAGAAAGGTCAACTGGACATCCCGCGACGTTCAAGTCGGAGCCCTGTCGATTATTGCAAAAACCTGATTCGGAAATCCCCAAATCCAAAACTGGTAGGATTCAGCTTACCGGCCCGCAAAGTTGTACAACCTGAGGTGGCGAGGCTTCTAAAGTCCTGGCCGAATTCTACAAAGTCGTGTCAACGAATAACATGCCAAACTGTTCAGCGGCAAAATTAGGGACATTTCTGGTAAGATTTCCACGGTAGATACGATATTAGATGTTGTGCTTATGAAGGTTTGGTAGATTATTTTTACACCTCGTCTACCACCTTGCCTCTCTTCATTAGTCTTTGCTCGTAAATCTGTGAAGTTAGCGTTATAACTGAACATCCCGGTGACAGTCCACTTTTGTAGGGACAGTGTGCGTAAACTGGGAACAGGAAAATTTCATGCTTTTCTCTAATGGTGGGCAGTAGAATTAACCTTGTAGCTATCGTGTGATTGCTGTCCTACAATGGGTGTTTGAGATCTTCGGTATCTAGATCTCTAACTACTACGAGCGACATAGCTTTCTCAGTGGCCGCTCAGACACTCTGAATTTGCTGTCAACCGTGGCTCAGTGGACCACTACCGCTGGTACTATGGAGGGATCGACGCTGTTTATCTTGACTTCGCCGAGGTTATTGATCAAGCCATTCTTTCGTTTCCGTTTGACAGTCTCCACCGCTGTGGTGTCAGGGTTGGCCCTCTGCACTGGCTCGGGTCCTATTCCTCAAGCCGTTCCCATCTTATGCGCGTAGGTTTTAACCTGCCCCCCACCAGACTCCATCTCAGCGCAGTCCCATGATGTTCCATTCTGGGGTCTCCAATTTTCTCCTTCTTCTTCAATGACCTGCCATCAACTCCCTTAATGCGTTCTGCCGGTGACATCGAAATCTGGGGTGTTGTCCCTGAGAGCTCTGACACTAGCGTCCTACAAGTCAATATCAGTGCATTTTACAAATGCTCTTAACCAAGCTACAGTGTGCCCAATATTTGCGGGTACAAAATTACTCATATCACATATAAGCACAGCTTCCCGTATTTCTCCGGCGGTTGCCGCTCCAAATGGCAGATAGAAAAAAGATATTGTTGCGCTGTATAACCACACGAGTTCCCTTGATACCTATGCAACTGCCAGAAAGGCTAATAACGCGCCAGCTTTTCCTAAGTGTTTGTTTGGGAAATTTCAGCGACGATGTTTCAAAAGCCCGTATAACAACCTTATTCGTCTTCACCCCAGTTAAGCGACTTTTGCTCACGGAAGGGCGAACTCATTGTAGAACTAGTCAGGAATATGTGGCAGAAACAACTTCAGGGTTGCATGCAAATTCCTACTTTGCGAGGCTTCATAAATTAACTCTCGCCTACCTTGAATAACTTATACGGAGAAGCGACCTAATACTAAATAAATTAGTGAACAAATGATGTACATTTTTCAAGATATCTGGAAGAAACACGCTTGAGTTTACACAATCGTTGCAGATAAATACGGGCGACGCAGATCAAGGAATAATTACGTAATACGACAAACATGAAGTTCATCAGTAAAAATGCGTAATCACAGAGAAAAGGATCGTAGTTTACTGTCGTTCATGACTATGGAGATCTCAAGCCATTCATGCAGATCACTGCCAGCTCTCACGGATACCAGCTCATTTGCGGGCGCTGCAGTTAATACAGCTGACTCGAGCTTAGCCACGACTTTTCGGTACGGGTTTGCAAGGCCTAAAACGTCTTGTTAGAACTCGTCATGAGTGCTATGATGGTGGCCGCGTTCCAACTCCAACTGAGACGATACTCCGGTCGTTGATCCGAGCCTTAATGTGATCTGCTGCGCAAAGTCTTGTGTGCGTGTTTGTTTGTCACATATCTCATATCTAGACATGCATATTCATATATAGATCTGCATGTATATTAGAGGCATGCACACATTTATCCTCCTCCATTTTAACCCACTGGCGCAGTGTAGAAAGTTTTCGACGCATAACTACTTGCCTGGCGCAGAAAGAAATACAATCGTAAAAGCAGCTAACCTATACTTCTGTCCGCCACCCATTGAGCTCACTGGATCCGTGACTTGTGGGCAGTCGTTGTTAGGTCCTTTGTAACTTCTTATTTACCTCAACGACCTTGTTAACAATATTTCCAGCAGTGCCCTTTTCAAGGCTGATGAGCTAAAAATCTAGAATGTCTGTGAACTCACCGCAGTGTATATTGATCTTGGTGCCATTAATCGCTGGCCAGACGACTGCGGCCTCCCCGCAAATGACAATAAGCACGCTAACATGTCGCACGGTGGGGATTCTGGCCATGCCTTTGTGACTTATAGGGTGTTCAGCGCATTAAACATAATAAAAGTCGACTTGAAAAAGGATCGAGGCTGTTTTCGAACTGCACCATGAGGTGGCAGCAAAAATATGATTTGCTTCTCTAAGGATGTCTCTCTAAGAAGAGAAAAAATTGTTTAGGGCGGATTGCGGGATTCCTTCAAGGCCGCTACTTGAGTATGCTTATTGTCTTGTACGCAGGCCCGAAAACGTCACTGGCCGTTGAGCGTGTCCAGTGCGCGCCAGCAAACTAATCACAAGATCTACTAATGTGACGTAGGAGTTCCGACTTGAACTTTTCTATCTATGTCCCATTGAATTTCGACCATTTCACGGCAATTTGATTCAAATAATTCTTCCCCAGTGTAGACCTCGTAGAACAGTTTTTGCCGCTGTAAATGACGGTCGATATGCCAGAGAGCTGTACAACCTCCGTATCCGAACTTCCCCAGACAACAGTTCTTTTACTATTCTGCAATCAACCTCCGGAACAACCTTTCTTCCAAAATAATCAACTACTCAAATAACGCAACCGTCTTCTGAGTGTCTATTGACCGTCATCTGAATGTCTCTCGACCGTCTTCTGAGTGGTTGTTGAGTATTTACTGAACATTTGAAAGACACTTAAAAGACGGTCAATTGAAAAAATTCCGCAGAACCCTGTCGTCGCAACCGTTTGTCGGTTTATTTATTGAAGGCCCTAATTAACGAACACGTCCAATCCATCAGCTAAACTGCCGCGAAATTAAGATATCTTCATGCAGCGTTAGTAGTGCCTCAGTAATATTTAAAAAACAGTTTCCACTGATAGACTTATAATAGAAATTCATGAAATGTAGACAATTAAAGCTTGTTCACTTGTATGTCTCTTTGATTGCACTGTTCCTTGCATTGTGTATCCATCGTTGAATCTTCCCATTGAAGGCCACCTGCGATACTCCGACGCACTTGCGTTTCATAGCGCGTTTCATAATGTACTGTAGTCATTTACTCAATTTGCAACTCACCAGTGATTGCATACGCAGAAAGTGTTGTCGTCGACCAGGTAGTGAGAGAACAGGGAATGGGAGAATGGGGAAACTTTACAGCTAATGCCGGAACGAGATTGTCAGCGGATCTGAACTAAAACGGGAATGCCCCAGTTAATCTTAGAAACAGGACAATATGCTGTTTAAGGTACATCGAACGGATTATAACGCTCACTAAATATATCAAATGTTTGTTGGTCAACTCTAAGTGAACGCTCAAGAAGCAAGGCGAACTTCTAGAAATTTCAGGTCAATAACACGTTTGCGGAACAGAACTAAAACAGGAGTAACTCGTGAAAAATGGCCGCAGAATGACTCACGACCTACCGACCTGATGATACTTGTTACTCAAACGGAAAACCAGCCGTTTCCAAATTACAATAGTTTACGTCTGGACATAACGCATTGCAAATGGCCGGTTGTTTTGAGGCCAAGCTCGTAAAATCGTTATCATATCGCGTAGCTAAACAACGGCGAAACAACTGTAAATAGATTTTAAATACGCAAACCAGGTCAAAGTCATTTATCTCGTTAACTAACTGAAAAACAGTTGTTATGATACCAAATTAATAGTGAAATTGATGAGTGTCATGTGTGAATCACTCAGAAGACGATCGACCGCCTCAGTTTGCTACTTGCATGCGTTTCTAGAAATTGGTTTAACGCAGTGCTGGAGTCTCATTTACCTAAAGTGCGGTTAAACTCGTAATATTACCCTGGACTTAGTACCTGCAGCGACCACAATAAATATTTCTCTGGTGCCACTCCATTGTACATTTTTGATGATTTCCGTTGTTTACTTGCTTTTGTTTTAGTCAAACTATAAATCCGTAATATCCGTTGCGGAGCCAAAAATACAAATCTATCCATGCCTCGCTAGATTAAGGTGCCTTCTGTGTACACTCCATTTCCCGAGGGTCGATATTAAAACACAGGGATCAGCGAGCAGTATTTCGGCTTTCCGTAACGAAAACAGGCTGTTGGATTGTCCATACATACCTGCTGTAATCCGCATGATGAATCCTACATCCTGTTCATAATGAGTGCTTTTCAAGTCAAACGACGCACAGTTTATATTGTAGCATTTTGTACAGCATTCTGTACTGCATGATTCTCATTGTTTTTCACACTTGTGACCTTTTATAAATTCACATGTACACTCGTTCAAATCATGTGAGTCGAATCAATTAACAATACAGAAAAATTACACCACCAAGGTTGCGTTAATTGTCACCTGTGTGCAGAATTTGGAAGAGATAACGACTAACGGAATCGGCCTTTATTTCAGCGTATCTCCGGACTCATCGGTTGTCGGAATTATCTTCATTGTGACCTCCAAAGTTATTTGAGAATTACACGACGGATAGCGCCAACTGTATACTCCATTCCTTGTGGTGGAACGCTGAACGGCGCACCTTCACGAACTACTGTGAATCAATTGTTTTCATTTTTTATCAATTTTTGATTTCCTATTAACACCTGAATTGTATATGGCGTTTAGATCCACTACAATAATGAACAAGTCAAACCAACCGAATTCGGCCACATTGGGTCTCCTGCCTTGAATCATCGTAACAATCGTCAGTAGCCTAAAACGTGTGCTTCAAAGTCTGTCCCACTGTTGCCACAAGCGATACTTAAACTTCGCACATACTATACTCAAATCGCACAAACCATACTCAGAGTACACTTGTGTTGACTTGCATGCGCCATCCACGACATTCACGCTGATCGAAATTCTCTTTTGCTCTTTCTTTTTGATTGTTTAAAGCAAACGAAACCACTCTGAAAGCACATGGGAATCTTTGGCTCATTCTGGTTTAGTTCAAAATGGTTACTGTGAAAACTGTCTACAGAAAATCATCATAGGAACCTCAAGACCTTCCTTATTCATGTCCAGACCAGAGGGACCACTAGGAGAAGAGTGGGTGACAGTGCAAGAAGACAGACTGAGAAAATTCGACCTATTTTCCCTTGCGCGAAGAAGGGTTAGGAGGGACCCGATAGAAACATTCAAGACTCTTGAGAGAATAACCAGAGCTGAAGCTGAATCTCTGTTCAATCTGCATATAAATTCCCATCTCTGATGTGACGGCTTCAAGTTGATGAAGGCAAGAGTTTCTACGTCGATTAGAGCCAACTCCTTCGTTTGTAGAGTTGCCAGCTGTTGGAACATGCTTCCACAATGTATCATATCCTCTGACAGTTGGACGGAGTTCAAAAGAAAGCGTGATGAGCGTTGGACGGCTCTCTTCCCGAACCGGTTGTGATAAGTTTGTCTGACTAGTTTTCCTTATTACTGTTATTCTCACAAACTTAAGTTAGTCAGCTTCTCCTTCTTATTTGCCGCTAATGTGTTTTTACATTATTCAACCCTTTCACTCACAAAGTTAGCCTTTATACCCATAAGTGTGGGTCCTGGGAATCACGCACATATTGGTCTTGCACTTATCTCCTGTTCCACGTATTTTTAATGGAGGTGTGGACCTTTGTATCGGAGTTGGCTATGAACTGGTTGCGTTCCGTTTACACTGAGAGGTTCAATTCCTCAGCCCATCAACTGATGTCCCTCATAAATAATTATGAAAACGATCAATTTCATCCCCTATCACTGCAGCGCTGTACGCCCCCAGGAACTCACCAGAGCAAAAGCCGGACAACTTCTGACTCAGTTCGCTTCATCCTGAAAACTGAGCTGAACTGAACTGTTTATCGCAACAATTTTACTAACAGTCGATAACACTACTTTCACACAGATCATCTGATGCCCGTGATGACGTTGTATTGGCAAATAATGAATGCACTACAATAAATCTGGATACAAAGTAACAGGTGAAGTCAGGGACTGGACCCACCAAAAATGAGCAGCGTTCATGAGACATCCAATAATATAGGAAAATCTATGGAGTGCCCTCAGCGTAGGTGATGGTGCACAGTAATGCAGCTGAAACTTGCTCCAACAATGGAAGGCCTCAACCAGCGGTCAATCACCGGCGTTGTAGGATGAACTGACAATTGCGCGTCTTTGCGCATACTGAAAAAAGCATGAATGCTAGTCGTAGACCGTGAGTTCCCGAGCTGCCGTGTTCGGGAAAATTATTTTCTTGGAAGAAATCGTTTTAATAGCTAGGTATCTGGTATAGAAATTGAAGCCGTCGAAATGTGCGTCATAGACTCATATGTCTTTATTTCAACTGACCATTAATTGAAGACCACCTCATCGTAATTGCTTTTCGAAAATCGTTATGGCTGATGTTGTTGTAGTCGATTGCGTGTGGCAATGTTAACACAAGAATGCTGAGATTGTTTTCAAATTATTACTTCATGCTTGTCAATTGTTTGTTATTTTATTTTTAGTTGTTTATTTTCTATCTGTAGAAGATTGACTATATTGCGACTTTCAAGGCGATGCCTGAAGATCGCGAATTTTGCTTTTTCTCACAGTTTCAGGAGTGTCTTCAGGGGTGCATGGACGGGGTGGTCGTTATTTATGTTCGTTGGATGAGCCGTAGGTTGAAAACTGCTTTGAAGTACGTTGAGTTACAGTGACGTTGTTTCCTGAAAACCGTGCATATTTATTATGATTGTACGAAGTACAAAAGGCGTAGGAGTGTATGCAGGGCTGTGCGACGTGTCTGGTGGGTTAATTGTTGTTAGTCTTAACAAACCGGTTCTCGCGACACATGGTGTAGGTCAGGATTTCATGTGGTCCGACGAGATGCGTATTTGGCTATGAGCTCTTTCGAGTTGGAGCACAACCATCCTCTCAATCGTCTGCTATATGATTCCCATCCTACGAATGGTTGACTCACCGTCGGCGAATTGAACGAATGCAGGGGTCTGTTCCAGTAAAATGCACCATCTGCTGACATTGAACAGTATGTGACGGATGTTCACGGGAAGTTTATCATAACCGCTGGCCGTGGAAACATCCGCCGCCAGTTAAGGCTTGCAATGTCAAGTGAGTCTGTTACGTAAGTTTGGTCACGAAACATTGGAGAACCTCGACGAGGTGCTTTCGGCGATAAGTGCGATAGGTGTGATGCGCACTATGCCGGATAACGGCAACAGATATATGCATACCTGCTTTGCCCAGCGAATGCGGGCCGAACTTTTCCGACGTTTCTCGCATGCAGTGAATGTGGATGCCATCCACGGGATAAACAAGCACAAGTAGGTCATTGTATATTTCTTCATACTTTTGAAGCTGGAAGTTATATCAGTTCCTCCTAAGAGACGGTATGGGACGTGGCCAACCCGTGATATACGGGTACGTTCGTAGTGAAGAGTATGTTTCACTAAGTAGACTTTTCGAAATTTTTCGGGAAATGACGGGCGATCAAATTGCAGTGAGAACATTTGTTTTGGATAAGATGGCTGTGCAAGTGAGGGCAACACGTGGTGTTGGGTTACGACATCCCGTTGTGTTATTTTCATGTATGTGATGCCGTACGTAAGCATGTAAGTGGGCGAAATTCGTTTTCTTTTCCACCGAATGGCAACGGCAGACAATGAGGAAGAGTAAGTTGCAATGTTACACTGTTTGCCGTAGGTTAAAACGTGATTTGTATATCGTCGGCCGAACGGATAGGAAGTTTCTGAAATATTTGTTGTGTAACTGGCTGTGCATCAAGCCGAAGTGAGCCATCCATGCGCAAAGTGGTGTTGTGTACTGTGGTAATCGCGCGAATAATCGGCCGGAAAACGCAAACCTATGGTTGAAGAATAGGTCGCACCCAAGAGACTTCCTAGCCGTCGCCATTCAGAAAATATGAATTCACATCGAGTGGCTGATGCGAGAGTACGAAATACAAACGACTTATGGATGCGGCCGTCGTGAGGTTCTGGAGGTCGGGTGGTACATGAAGAACATTCTTCACAGACTGACAACGTTCGCAAGTCATCTTGTCCAAAAATGTCTGAAAGGACGGACTCTACGTTTCCATTCCGAAGCAATATCTGGGTGCAAGGTAAGCGGTTCTCCACAAATCACTTTGAACATAGCAGTTTCGTGTGCAACATGATGGCGACACTTTCGTCGCCGTTGGGGATAAGTTATAATGGTCCACTTCAGTTCTGGCCAAAAATGAAATAACATACTGGCAGTCGTCAGTGAATTCTGCGGCCGGCGAAAAAATAAACCAACAGTCATCGGAATCATAAGCGTACATGACAGGAAGATAGAAGGGTTGTGGCTGAAATGGTAGAAGTGGGAATCAATGTTTTCTTCGGATAACTAAGGAGCATCGAAGTTGGTCATTATCTCTCAGAAAAGTGAACATTGTTTTACGAACACATGGCAAGCTACATTCAAGCGTAATCAGTGAGCAATAAACAAAACAATGTGCACGTTTTTAGTGATGGAGTATGACGTGATACCCATATTTACACCATACCGTAGACAGAAACAACCAGGTGATAACGTTGACACTTTTCCACCGGAAGTGTTATGAGGGAGCCAGGCTGAGCATATAATTCAGGTAAATAATTAACCAACGACCGCAGCGGCATAGCTTTCGTTACGAATTACTGTGATATTTCGTTTACAATGCGAAGCAAACGAAACCTTGTCGAAGATTATAAACTCAATTACATCTCCAAAACCACGCGAAATTGAGCGTTTCCGCAAAAAATGAAACATGTATCTCACCACGACAATTCCGATGGAAGCATTCTCAAAACGTAAAATCGATTAGGAAAGTCAACTTCAGGCTTTTGTTGACAAAAATGGTGACACATTTTTCGCAACAAAATTGCCAATATGGACCATTATTGGGCATGGCTGATTTTTCTCATATTCGCGCAATTATTATACTC
>JTDE01009123.1:1874-17416 GCA_014338405.1 Paragonimus skrjabini miyazakii | reverse complement strand
CGCACAATCCGCCGTAGCCTCCCGATGAGAGACTCAAACGGGAAGGCTGAAAATACATCCAGTGTTCCGTGATTAGCGACATCAGCTGGTAAGTGAATGAGACTGTGAATGTTGAACACGGCACTGTTTGCGGAATAAAGCAAAAGATATTGTTCCACAAACTTACGCAATAACGTGGTTGCAAAGGGTTGGTATGAATTGAAATAACTGGTGGAAAATATGTACATCGAAATAAATAAACAGGAAAAGTTGATATAACGCAAGTTAGGCAACACGGGCTTCAAGAATACAGGCCCCAGATACAACAGAAATAAACGCAACTCCGTAGCTTTCCAACGCTGTACTATAGTGAGCTTTGGCAGTTTTCACTTGTTGCGACTACAATAAATGATATTTTCGATAGTCGCATTCACGTGTACATTTTTGATGATCTTGGCTTTTCACCAACTTCCGTTTTAGTCAAAATATCCCTTTTGTAATATCCGTCCCGGGGCTACATTTTGCGCGGGTAACTCGAAATTTGATTCAAAATTTCTCGCTGTTATTGTCTACGAATTTTTTTGCTCTATTGGTGTCCTGTTCATCAAAAATTGCATTCGATTACTGTTATTCGGCAACGAATAACATACCGGATCATTACGTATTGAAACTTTGGGTTGCATTATATCAGGTTCCGTATCTGTTTTATATTGTATATGGCTTGTTTCTATTGACAAGAACGTGAGTCAGATCTAACAGTGATGGGACTAAATTGGCTGAGGCAGCAAGCATTTGCGGCCGTTGTGGATGCAAAATGTCCGTGCAAAACGGTGTGCAGTGCCAACAGTGCCAGAAGTGGTGTCACTTCAAGTGCACTGGCAGCAACGAACACCAGTATGAACAACTCCCTTCTGCTTTAAATTTTATCTGCATGAGCTGCGGCGATTCAGTAGTTAAGTGATTGATACACGGGTTCCAGGCAGAGTTCCAAGGGTCTCGGATCTAGTCAATTTTTCTCGGTCAGCGTCAAGCGGGTGTCTGTTGATCTGAAAGGCGGTTATTGAAAACAGGGTGTAGCACCGCTCCTGGGGATTGCAGTGAATACCAGTAACAAAGTAAGGTTATCTGCACAATAAAGTATTTTGAGGTTGAGAGTCAAGTAACGTGTTAAAGCTGTCACAAGAAGCGCTACTGACGACCTCAGCAGGAAGACTGTTCAAGAAATTAACAACCCTGTATGAAAAAAGCTGCTGCTTAAGAAAGGTCAGAGGACGAAGCTTGAAAAGCTTCATGTTATGTTCTCGCCGATCGTCATCATTCGCTACAGTGTAGAACTGATAAACGAAGCCTACCTTGAAGAAGAATTGTGTAAGAACTAAATCACCGCAGAGTCGTCGAAATTCAAATGTGTATACATCAAGAACTTCAAGTCCAGACTCGTACGCGATACTACTTAAGCTTGTGACTAGTTTGGCGGCCACGCACTAGACCACTCAACGGCTAATATGTCTTCCTTCAGACCTATATATATACGACCGGATTAGCATACTCGAGGAGCGGTCTTATATAAACCCCGTAAAGCGCCTGAAACGCTCTCTCGTCTATGCAGGAGAAAGTGCGTTTGATCATCGTATGAGCAGCAATTCCCTTATTTGCCGCCATCTCATGGCGATACGCAAAGCATAAGTTAGATGACAACCAGATGCCCAGATCTTTCTGTAGATCGATTTTCATGATTACAACGATGCCGAATACATTATGAATCACGGAGGCATTACCAGAGTCCCACCGAGTGACATATGTGCACACTTACTATCATTTAGTGGAAGACTCCCATCGTCCGACCAACGCTCAATCGCGTCAAGATCAATCTGTAGTGTACTGGGATCAGTGGCACTCCTGATTTTTAGATTATCGGCATATAGCAGGACGTTGCTGGAAATATTTCCCGGAAGGTCATTGATGTAGATCAGAAATAACAGAGGACCTAGCACTGACCCATGAGGAACTCCCGCAGAAATGAAAGAGGGAGACGAAAGGTCTGATCCACTTTTAACTCTAAACGTTCTATTATCGAGGAAAGAAACAATCCAGCGAAGAACATCTCCTTGAATGCAATAGGCTTCCAGTTTGTGTTTCAAGGGTCCGTGTGGGACACGGTCGAGAGCCATGGCAAAATCGAAGAAGATGGCGTCTGAGATGAGGACATTGTCTCTGGCCTCCGTCAGAATATCCACGAAAATAAGCATATTTATTTTGCGTGACCGGTTAGGAAGAAAGCCATACTGGGTACTAGAAAAAAGATGGTTTGATAAGGAGTGGTTGAGGATGACATGGTTTTATAGGCGTTCCATTATCTTGCGTGGAACGCTAGTAAGGCTGATTGGCCGATAGCAAGCCGGAGTGTGCCGGTCGCTAGTTTCAAATATGGGCGTGACCGTCGCTTCTTTCCATGCGCTGGGAGAATGCCAGTCTGGAGTGTCCGTTTAAGCAGCATGCAAAAGGGTTCTGCCAGACTAGCAGCTGTTTCTCTGAGAATTCTGGGATGGATCTTGTCAGGACCCGTTGAACTTTATAGGTTCACCTAAAGTAAAAGATCTCCAACATCCGGCACAGAAAACTCGACTGTACGGTGTGGTTGCCAGAAATTCTGCAGTGGAAGAATAGGGTGCCAAACCGGCGATGTGACATTGTAGACTGCCGAGTAGTACTCCCTGAATAACTCGGCCGCAACTAGTGAGTCAAATGAGCTCGCCCCGCCGGGAAGTCGCAAAGAAAGCGCCGACGGTTTGTCCTTTCTTAGTCGTCACATGTGTTTGATTAAGAAGTTTTTGTTCCCGCGGGCTCTGAGAAGGACCTTCTCTTGTACGAGGTTGGAGCGCTCACGATTTTCCTGTCTACACCCAGTTCGAACGACGTGGAACGCGCATAGGTCCTCCGAATTTTACTTAAGTCTATGCTTCGCGAGTAAGTAGGAATGGTTACCAAGGTGACGACGTATTCTGCGCGGGAGAGGTATGCGATAAGTGAAAGTGCACAGCTTGCGCGGCACACATGAATCGTCCGTTTTCAGTTGCGCTTTTAAATGCGCAGTAGTTCTTCTCCACGGAGCCATAATCAAGAAGTAATAAACCTAGGTGATTTCTCAGGCCGTTAAAATCAGCCTGATTAAAGCTTCGAACTGTGGACTTCTCTACTGGTTGTCTTAACCAGTAACAGATGAAATCAAGCATGAGGACAAAGTGGTCATTTTGTCCAAGTGCTGGTTTGATGACCACTCTATCTACCAGGTGGCTCTCATTATTAATGACTAAATCGGGCGGAGAGGGATTCTGACCAGGACAATGTCGCGTCGGGGCACTGACATGCTGTGTCCACGCTCTCCGTCGTACTAGCGTCGATAAGGGAGTCTAAAACCAGCTTTCGTATTCCTCGTGAGTAACTGATGTCCAGTTTATCTTGGGAGTATCGAAGTTGCCCATTATAAGCAGAGAAGTGAAGGGTTCTTGTCCTAGAAAGTTGTCTAAGTTCACAAGAACAGTGTCGTCACCAGAGATGTCGGATTAAGAACGGCAAACGACCCCCATTAGGAGTGAGTCTAGGCCACGCAATGCCAGTCGAAGCCACAGAGCATCACATTTATCAGAGAACCGAAATCCATTGATAACAGTGGGTGTTGGGAGATGCTGGTGAAGGACCGACTTCTTCCGTAATCAATGTTCCTTTGCGAGCGATCTTATTTGGCAAGAACCGGTAAGCTAATTGAGCAAAATCTTTTTTGTCCTGAAACATTTATTCCGAACGCTTTCAAATGAGCTCACGTGGATTGGTATGGAGATGGACGAGGGGCGCCTCGAATTATTCTCAAAACTGATCCATAGACCGATAAATTACCATAAAATTTATCCGCGTGACCGGTAAACCTGCAGAAATTAACGGCGAAACGATAGCAACCGCGATAAAAAACAAAGTACTTGTAGATATCATATATACCATTATTATTACCAATATTCTTATCATCATATTTTAGAGTAAAAAATGATATATTGAATTTCATGGAGTAGCAGCAAGCTACAACCATTCCCATATAAGTTGAAGGCATTTCCAAATCCAGCATTCCGCACACGACAGGCGAATTGAACACAAAGAATCCTGAGAAGCAAAGGTCACAGATAAGAGGAAACAAGAGAGCATGAAAAGAAAGAACACTGAAAAACCACAAAAAAAGTAACACAACAATTCAATGGAGAAAAAATTCATTTTTTAGGATGAAAGATGCTAATTTGTGAGGTCAACAAGGATCGGCAAGACTTTTACCAGACAGGGCATTACTAGGTCACGAATCTTGGGTGCATCTTTACCTGATGGATGTTATGCACGCAGATGTGGCACTAGTTTCCGAATACACCTGACTTCACTTTGGTAAAAAACTTTCTGTTTATCCATATTTACTAGACCAACCTGCATAACAGAAGAAATATAATCAAAATCAGCGGTACTTTTATTTGGTGGGCTAAGTTCAACCAACTCCAACCATGAATCAACAATAAACCACACCTGTTCAGATTTTCTTCTGGTTTCATCTTCCAGGCATTTCTTTGCATCGTCCAGATTCGGATTGCTCCATTAGTTAAATCACCTTCGTAAATCTATAGATTCTTATCGTTTCGCGACTGGCTTCTGTGTATTGGCGTTTGGAGCTTCCATGTTCTCCGTTCTTGGCTCTTCCGAATCACCTTATGAAAGACTTCCCGTTTCCATCATTTCCGATCAGACAGAAGCAGACATGTATGGTGGGTGGAAGTGCGCCTTGTGAAACGTCGCTCTCAGAGGACAGCACACTGCGTTTGCATTTAACAGTAAGTAGAAATAACCCAATTAGCACGCCGACTCTGGCAAGAGTTGTCAAGGTGTCGGATCCCAGTAGGCGTGCCAGAGTCGGATCGGAGTGGGCCAGAGTTGGTTCCCAGTCGGTCAGAGTGGAATCCGAGTAGGCCAATTACGCTAACGGTACCTTTCTTACATTCCTGGTTATTCGCTCCAACTACTGAAGCAGTTCGAATCTTACATAATCCAACGCTTATGAACTGCTGACACTACTGTGTAAGTTCCACCGACTTCTCTTCTCAGTGAGCGATCTTATCCTGCAACAAACCGGCGAGCCAACTTAACAGGGTCATTTCCGTAACGAAGCGCTTTCAAATGATCTAACGCTGACCGATGTGGAGATGGACAACTGACGCATCGAATAACTCTCCGAATTGATCCTACGACGGACATACCACTATAATATCTTCTACGTGACCGCTCAGCACGTAGAAATTAACAGCAAAACGACAAGTACCACGATGAAAACAAAAGATATGTGTAGTTCAGATGAAAAACTGATAGAGTCTAAGAAGTAACAGCAATCAGCAACCATTCTCGTTAAAATTGAAGGCATTTTCAAATCCAGTATTCTGTATGTAAAATCCGAATTGAACAGAAAAACCTGAGCATAAAGAACCACAAAACTTGAGAAAACAAGAGCGAAGGAAAAGAATGAAGATTGGGGGAATACAAAAAAGAACACTAAAATTTCATAACACAGTAGCTTCTGAAGAGGAAGAGGCTGAAATGTAAAGTCACAACATGAATCAACAAGACTTGTAACAGACATGACTTCACTCCATCGAAAATCAAGTTTGTGTGGAAACGCATTATAGACCCCTACGTGGCACCTAAAGTGAGACTAGGATTATGACGAATATTCACTTCACGTCGATGATTTCGCGTTAAAAGTTGCCAACATTTGAAATCATAACACGAATCAACAAGACTTGTAATAGACAGGGCTTCTTTATGTTAAAATCTAAGGTGTTCTTCACTACCTGATCATCTTCGTCATCTTAAATTTAAAATAAACAGCAAAATAAAGGAATACCATGTTTCTCTAATGAAATACATCCATTCTCCAACGTGACAGGGGTAGTAATGGAGGAAATACCAATAGTGCCGATGACAAGTCGTTGGCGTTCCCGGCGTATTCGACGATATATAGTGGTACGACAATACAACCTTCACCCGAAACTCATGGTGCATCAAAACTTCATTAACCAGGTGATTTTGGGGATTATGAAGTTCGAAAAATCAAACGCCTAGGTGAAAATTAGTCTTCAGGTCAGTCTTCAACATGTCTTTATTGAATAATGAAAGTAGCTTATATCCCGCATACATTCGAAGTGAGATAACATGTTGCTATCTAAGATTATCCGCAAAACATCACAAAAACTATAATGTGAAAAACGACCAAACCGGAGGCACGTGACAATTAACTGACCCAGAGCTATCGAAATAGCCCGGACGAACAAAATTTACACTGCAATTACAACCACTTATTCCGTAGTCAGAAGCATCCATTGCAGTGAAAACTACCATTCTTAGGTTATTCATAATCATTATTCAACTACAAAATTACTCCCAAGATAATGTGCCATTCAGCGAAGTTTCTCATTTTTGGCTGGTCAATGGAGTAGAAAAGACAGGCCAACGCTTGGCCTCATGCTGGCCAACTTGCCCGAGTCGGCCACGTAGTTACTGGGAAAGAGGACAATCACTTGGTCCTTTTTTTGTGCGCTGGAAACGCAGCGTAGATGGCATCCGTAGAAGTGCATTCCAATTCACCTTCTGCCCTCCGTTCATACTCTCTTGTGCTTCTTGATGGTTTTCTTCAACGGTAATAAAACGTTATAGTATAACTTAGCAGCGTTCTTCACAATGCGAATGGCATGCAACTGAAGGTTACCCATAGGTGGCAGAGTGCCGGATAATAAAAATATAATTGCATTTGACTGCTTCACTGGAGGCCACTCAGCCACCCAACAACCAGGTGTGGGTAATAACTACGTCCCGTTTCGCCTTCAAAACTCAACAACTTGGTAAGTCTGTTATTGCAGCACCGCATGAGTTCAGGAATGCTAGCCGTAGAACGTGAGTTCTCGAACTGTCGTGTTCGGGAAAATTATTTTCCTGGAATGAATCGTTCTCATGGCTTGGTAACTGATGCAGAAATTGAAATCGTCGAAATCTGCGTCACGGCCTCATTCTGTTTGTTTTAACTGACCATTAATTAGAAACCACCACCTCGTAATTGTTTTTCGAAAACTGGTATGTCTGCCGTTGTTGTGGTCGATTTCGCGTGTAAATGCCATCACAAGAATGTTGGGGTTATTTTTAATGTACTTTTCAACTTTGGCCGTCTGTTTTTTATTTCACTTCCAGTTGTTTACTTTTTATTTGTAGGAAATGGATTATACTGCTATTTTCAAGGAGATGTTTGAGGATCGCGAATTTCGCATCTTCTCACACTTTCAGGAGTGTCTTCAGAGGTACATGGACGATGTGGTCGTTGTTTATGTTCATGGGACGAGCCGTAGGTCGAAAACTGCCTTGAAGTACGATAAGGTAAAGTGACGTAGTTTCCTGAAAACCACGCAGATTTATTATCGTTGTACGAAGTACAAAAGGTGTAGGAGACTATGCAGTGGTGTGCGACGTGTCTATTGGGTTAACTGTTGTTATTTTCAACGAACCAGTTCTCGCAACACGTCGGAGATCACGATTTCGTGTGGTCCGACGAGATGCGTGTCTGGTTGTGAGCTTTTTCGAGTTGGAGCACAACCACCCTCTCAATCGTCTGCTATATAAGTCCCATCCTAAGAATTGTGGACTCACCGTCGGTGAATTGAACGAGTGCAGGAGTCTGTTCCAATACAATACACCAACTGCCGACATTAAGCAGCATGTAGCGGATGTTTACGGGAAGTTTATCACAACCGCTGACGTTGGAAACATTCGTCTCAGGTTAAAACCTGCAATGTCAAGTGAGTTTTTTACGTAAGATTGATCACTGTGTGTTAGAGAACCTTGATGAGGTGCTGTCAGTGATTATTGCTATGGGCGTGGTGCGCACTCTCAGGAATGAAGGCAACCGATATACGCATATCTGCTTCGCCCAGCGAGTGTAGATTGAACTGTTCCGACGTTTCCCACATGTTGTGAATGTGGATGCAACTCACGGGGCAAGCAGGCACAAGTATGTCATTTTATATTCCCTCATACTTTCGAAGTTGGAAGTTATATCAGTTCCTAGTGACAGACGGTATGGGACACGGGTGACCCGTGATGTACGTAGATTTTTTGAAATGTTTCGTGAAATGATGGGCAAGCTGATTGCGGTGAAAACATTTGTCATGGATAAGATGGCTGCGCAGATGAGGGCAGCCCATGTAGCGTTCGGCTGCGACATCCTGCTGTGTTACTTTCATGTACGCCATGCCGTACGTAAGCAAAATTCGTCCATCATATTTGTTGTAAGACAAACTCTTTTCGCAGTCGTTTTCTCTTCCACCGAATGCCTACGGCCGAAAATAAGGAAGAGTAAGTTGCACTGTTACCCTGTTAACCGTAGGTTTAAACGTGATCTGTACATCATCGGCCGAACGGATAAGAAGTTTCTGAATTATTTGCTGTGTAATTGGCTGCACATCAAGCCGAAGTGGGCCATCCATGCTCAAGGCGGTGTTGCCCACTTCGGCAATCGAACGAATAATAGGCTAGAGAACGCGAACGGACGATTGAAGAAGAGAACGCACCCAAGAGACTTCCTAGCCGCCATTCAGAAAATATGGAACCACAGTGAGTGGCTGTTACGGGAGTATGAAATACAAACGACCTATGGGTGCGACCGTCGTGAGGTTGTGGAGGTTGACCGGTACGTAAAGAACATTCTTCACAGAACGACGACGTTTGCAAGTCACCTTGTCCAAATCTTCTGAAGGGATGGACTCCGCGACTTCCTTTCGAAACAGTTTCTGAGTGCCGGGTAAGCACTTCTCTGGTGATCACTTTGAACATTGCAGTTTCAAGTACAACAAGATGGCGGCGCTTTCATCGTCGATAGCGTACACGGCACATGTGAATGCACTTTTTTACCGTACAATGTGGCTTCCATGCGTTCACATTCTGTCAGTGTTTCGTAAACATCTTTGCTCCTACTGTAAGGTGTTTTGTAGGGTGCATTTTCCTTTACAAAGGTGAGGTCCCCATTCATGATCGGTGGCTTGCAGAGTACAATCTGCCAATTCGGCGGTTGGTAGGCTGGCAGTTTCGGCCGCTTGCTGCAACCAATTTCAACCGCCACTATAAAGCCTTAATCATGTACTCAAAAAGCTGCATGACTGCAACAGCCGCACGGCGGTGGCTTGCTTGAACACCATCATTGCTTTCGCCAGTTAGATAGTGGTGCGACCGTGGCGGCATAGCTTTAATTAGGAATTGCTGTGATATTTCGTGTACAATGCAATGTAAACGCAACGTGGTCGAGGATTACAAATTCAATAATATCTACAAAAACCACGCGGAATTGAGTGTATCTGCCAAACAGGTTATGTATTCTACTATGGAAATTCCGACGGAAGCATTTTCAGGACGTACAATCGATGAGGGAAGCCAACATGATGCTTTTGTCGAAAAAAATATCACCCCTTTTTCCCAACAATAGTGCAAATATGGACCATTTTTACGTATAGCTGATTTTTCTCACTGCAACGCTTTTATTGTACTCCATAAGATATGTATATTTTTCCCGCAATATGCGTTTTAATATTTCATGAAAAATTTGAAAAATCTCTTTTCGCGCCTAAATGGCCGTTTTCAACTCGCTTCGGCCTTGACGCACCATCCCGGCGAATTGCTGGGAGTGTTCTATAATATCATTCTTTCAGCAGTTCACCTTATTTCCATTCCAGCGTACATCCTGATTCCATGGAAAAGTTAACAACAGTGGTACCAACGAGTGGTGAAGCATGGTGAATTGTCCTACGTTGAATTAGGTTATAGGCGTCTCTCAGGTTTGTAGTATTATAAAAGGCTTAGTACTCCTGTTTCAACAACAGTTCGATTGTCAAAATTATAATCACGCTTTCCTGCTTAATCACGCCGAAATTTAAGTAAAGGCATGTTTTTCCACGTCTATGACGTCGATTTTCATTATATTTTACCTTCATATTTCCGAAATCACGTAGAATGCGACTCTGCGTTATTTTTCTATTAATCCCTATGCCAGTAAACAACGGCGCATTCCTTGTTTACCTCTTCGGAAGATCGAAACAAATAAATCTCTAGGGAACAGATTTTTAAGGTTTCAGATTCTGCAACATATCACAAATTTTCGACAAATGTAATGGCTACGAATTATTCTTTAACTACCTGATAACGGAGATATTCACGTTCTACCGATTACACGCAGCGCATGAGTTTTAAAAATACCGACGTGACAGGTTATCGGTAATTACAGATTTGATTGAATGACAGCATTTAGTGTACAGTGTGCAAGAGGGAAATGACGGCGAACTCGCCAGCATCAGGGATGAGGATACATTTAAACATGATACAGGACAACGACTTCAACTTAGCGGTGATGGATATGGCTGAGGTTTGGTAAATACACAGGTCGGATTGGAGGAAAGCATGGGAACAAAAATCGCGCGCGCGTAGGAAGAGTTTACGGATTATCACACCATTCTGCTCTTCGTAAATGCAGTACGGTTTTCTATTTATCAAGACACAATTGTCCGCGGACGCGGAATAAATCTAACACCTTATAAAGCCACTCTTTGTTTGCCAGGTATTTCAATTATCTTGCTATTTATTTTGACTATTGGCATTATCGGCGTTGTGTGATTGCATGTCTGCATTATCTCGTTTGTCCGACCATCCAAGGTTATAACAATAATTCGCTTGCTAGCTGGCTGGTCGTGTTTTACTTTCTGTCTTGCTTCGCCAACAGCTCGTTTTCCCAGCCTATTTGCAATAAACGTCGTTGTCCACTGTTTCGGTTTTCTGGTTTAATTATTGTGAAAAATGGGCATGGGTCTAAACGTAGAAGCGTTCCAGTCCTCCACACCACATGATTCTCGTTGGCAGTGAAACGTTCAAAATTGCTAAACAACTCACATTTGCGGGGGAAATCTGTGTGTAGGTGTAAGACAGGTGTCTTTAGTTTGCTCCCAACAGCCTACTGCACACTGCTGAACAAGCGCAAGCCTAGACGTTCTCCTGAGAAGCACCATATGTAGACTGGCCATTTAATGACAACAAGGACAACAAGGCGCACTGGGTCAAGTGGGAAATTGGGGACCATATCCAATGACAGCTGATGCAACACGGTGTGTCCGATGTGATGCTGTGGCTGACGTTTTCCTCGGAATGAAGAATTTGTGCAAGTGCTGGAGGACGCTGAAGGAAGTGTTATCCGTTGCAAAATGCAGTGAACATCTTTTTGTATACACCTATCGCAACTGCTGTAACCGCTGCGACTTTTCGTTTGCTTGGCGTGGCTGCGAGCTGGAGCATAGCAAATAACACACTGAATGTCCACATGGAGGGTTAAATGAAGATCATCCGGCGTCACGCCAGCACTGCGCATTTTAATCATTTTGAGTACAAACGGCCGTGGATAATCAGTAACGGGATCAAGGCGCCCACGACAGAAATACGAGGCAATGACAAATGGGGTGTTTGTGAAAGGATCACATTGCGACCAAATATGAACCATGACTTCATACTGGGATAGTCAAACAACGGTAACCCATCTAAATCAACTTGCACTGTGATATGGTCGCATATTTTGTCACAATGTTAATCCCCTGCGCATCAAAAATGGCATATGGTTACTGTTATTCGTTACCAAATAACACTGATTCGTTAGATATTTGTCGAATCAGATACAATGTAATCCCGGTTACATTATATCAGTTTTATATTACATACTGAGTATTTCTATTGACAATGACCCAAGTTAGGTCTGGCAGTTCTAGCACTCAACGAACACTGACTGCGGCGGTGAACATTTGCGGCAGTTACAGGTGCAAAATGTCCGTACGAAACGGTATGCAGTGCTACAAGCACTAAAAGTGGTGTCACTTCAAATGCACTGGTCTCAACGAAAACCAATACAAGCAGCTCGCTTTTTCAGCTCTACATTTTATCTACATAAGCTGCAGGTTCGACGACGGTCGGGGCGCTGCTTTGCTGCCGACTAGTCGTGAACGCATCACGAAAAGTGGGGTGATGCGGAAAACCTATGATTGCAAGTGCGGAGCTCTTCTTAGCACCGTATGTTCGATGGGGAGTAGCATGAAGAAGTAACTACGGGCTCAGTCCGAATGAATACAGTGCGCTTGCTCTTGCTGGTGTTGTGGTCACCAAGAAGACAGCTGCCCTGTCAAGTACACATATAGAGGAGGCGGTAGCAAATATGAGAGAGAAGGCTGTCAGTGAAAGAAAAGTTGTTTTATGGGCCGCTACCCTACAACGTCTCCAACTAAGCTAGCCAAGTTAGTCTCAGCTTTTTCATTCTCCCCTGGTGTTACCAACATCGTACTAGCGAGCAGACTACGCGTCGAAACAACCAAAACGTCACTTGGCCTTTTGGTAACTTTGCCAACCATGCTCACTCCTGACACATTGATGGAAAAACCAGTGACTTTGAAATCCGACAATGACTACCTAAAAGGCGTCTTTCGATTACTCTCCGCAGGAAGGTGAGATGAGAGTAACGGATTAAAACTAGGTTACAAATGGTGGCAGACCGGAAGCGGCCACTGGAGACGAAGGTCGTCGCCACTGTTCCAGTAGTACTCACTCAGGCTTATGTGCCAGTGGTGGAAAGTGGGGATGTCGTTTCCGTAGTCACCATTCTAAAGACCGACGCCCCAAGCATGGGCACAAGTATTGAAAACACCAAAACCACACAGAGACCGTTTTCCGAATTACCTGAGCCAAAAACCACCCCGCGGAAAATTCTTTCTTCCAAGAATTCGGAACGACTGGAGCCTGCGGAGGCCTCCGCTTGTGATTCAGAAAGCATTTCTTCGGCCCGCCTCACTAGGTATTTCTATCAGCGGCTGCATAAAACCGCACACACTGGCACACATTTTACTTTTACGGAGACCTGGCTTACAGGTGACGTCAGTGACAGTGAACTGAATGTCCCAGCGTATTCAGCTTGCCGAACTTACTCCGCCGGAAGAAGAGTGAGGGGTTCTGTGATTTTCTCCCACCATTATCCCAACACCTACGGTTATCGGTGGATTTCATTCTCCTAATAAATATGACGCTCTGTGGCTTTTACTGGCATTACGTGGCCAAGACTCACTCCTGGTGGAGGTTATTTGTCGTTCTCCCTCATTTGACGGCAACACTCTTCTTGTAAACCTAAACAACTCCCTAGGGCCATAAGACTTCACTCATTTGCTCATTATGGGCGACTTTAATGCACTCAAGATATAGTGGGCATCAGTTTCTCACCAAGAGTGTAAAAGGGGATTCTCTACTTTTTATCGGAGCTGGTACGACAAAGATCATTCACACAACATGTCGACGCCCCGACGCGGCATCGTCCTGTTCAGATTCCTTTTCTGCTCGACCTAGTCATTAGTGATCATCAAACCACCACTTGCACCCTGACCATTCCCTGCTCATCTTTGATGTTATCTGTGACTGGTTGCAACCAGTAAAAATGTCCACAGTTCGTAATTTTAATCAGGCTGATTTTAACGGCCTGAGAAGCTACCCAGTTTCACTTTTTAATTGTGACTCCGTGGACCAAAACTACCACGCGTTTGAAAGCGCAATTGAGAAGTCGGATGAGTTATTTATACCGCTTCCGAGCTGAATACATCGTCTCCTCAATGATCGTTCCCATTGGTTCGCAAGCCATAAGCTTACGGGCAACTCGGAGGATATAAGCCCGTTCCACACTGTTCGAAGTAGGTGTGTGCGGGAAATCTGTGGACACGCCAAACTCGTTCAAGGAAAGGTCCTCCTCAGAGTCCACGGGAACAAAAACATTTATTTAAGAACATGCCACGGCTAAGAAAGAATAAACCCTGGGCTCTTTCTTTGCGACTGCCCGACAGGAGACTCCGTCTGACCCTCTAGTTGTGGCCTGGTTATTCAGGGATTACTACTCGGCAGACTACAACGTTGCACCGCCCGACTGGCACCCTATCCTTTAGCTGCAGAATTTCCGTCAGCCACTGGTTACCGCCAAGCTTTCTGTGCCAGATGTTGAAGACCTTTTATTCAAGGTCAGTTCCTACAGTGCAACGGGTCCTGACAAGATCCATCCCAGAATTCTCAAAGAAACAGCTGCTAGTCTGACAGACTCCTTATGAGCTGTTTAAAGAGACTGCAGACTGGCCTTCACTCCAGTGCATGGAAAGAGGCGGCGGTCACGCCCATATTTAAAACGGGAGACCGGAACTTTTCGGCTATCTATCGGCTAATCAGCCTCACTAGCATTCCGTTTGTCATATTTTATTTCTACATCCTATTGTCTTCGTCTCTATCTTACTAATTCTTCCATATATAATCCTAATCTACCTTTTCTATTGGTTACATTGTAGATCACACGCCTCGTTTGCTGGTTGATTGAAGCCTTTCTATCAGGCGTTGCCTTCTCTGCGCTCTGAGTTACTTCTCATGCTATTCGTTACACCCTGCAAAATGATGCAGCGCCTATAAAACCATGTCATCCTCAACCACTCCTTATCAAACCATCTTTTTTCTAGTACCCAGTATGGCTTTCTTCCTAACCGGTCACGCAAAATAAATATGCTTATTTTCGTGGATATTCTGACGGAGGCCAGAGACAATGTCCTCATCTCAGACGCCATCTTCTTCGATTTTGCCATGGCTCTCGACCGTGTCCCACACGGACCCTTGAAACACAAACTGGAAGCCTATTGCATTCAAGGAGATGTTCTTCGCTGGATTGTTTCTTTCCTCGATAATAGAACGTTTAGAGTTAAAAGTGGATCAGACCTTTCGTCTCCCTCTTTCATTTCTGCGGGAGTTCCTCATGGGTCAGTGCTAGGTCCTCTGTTATTTCTGATCTACATCAATGACCTTCCGGGAAATATTTCCAGCAACGTCCTGCTATATGCCGATAATCTAAAAATCAGGAGTGCCACTGATCCCAGTACACTACAGATTGATCTTGACGCGATTGAGCGTTGGTCGGACGATGGGAGTCTTCCACTAAATGATAGTAAGTGTGCACATATGTCACTCGGTGGGACTCTGGTAATGCCTCCGTGATTCATAATGTATTCGGCATCGTTGTAATCATGAAAATCGATCTACAGAAAGATCTGGGCATCTGGTTGTCATCTAACTTATGCTTTGCGTATCGCCATGAGATGGCGGCAAATAAGGGAATTGCTGCTCATACGATGATCAAACGCACTTTCTCCTGCATAGACGAGAGAGCGTTTCAGGCGCTTTACGGGGTTTATATAAGACCGCCCATCGAGTATGGTAAGTAGGTCGTGTTTGTCGGGCTGAAGAAAGATTTGTTAGCCGTTGAGCATTTCCAGAACGCGGCCGCCAACTTAGTCACGAGCCTAAGAAATGCCGCGTCCAAGTCTCGACCTAAACTTCTTGATCTATGCCCACTTAAATTCTGACGACTTTGCGGTAGTTTAATTTTCGCACACTTCTTCTTTAGCGTAGATCTC
>JTDE01009122.1:0-17318 GCA_014338405.1 Paragonimus skrjabini miyazakii | reverse complement strand
AGTTCATCTATTCCCGCATATTGTTTCGTATGATCGACGCGCGACCTCAATCCAGTTGAAACGTTGCAGTAGTGTTTAAAATTTACCCCTGAAGATTCTCAGTGATACTATGGGACATGATGCCCTTTTCCTATGCCGATCCATATACACCGGTGATGGAAACCATCAGATCATAGCGTCCTTTTCAACCATTTCTAGAAACAACGTTTCGTCTACCATTATATACCTGAAATCTTACAAACCAAGAGAAATAGTATAAATATCGTATAGATAAGGAAGCTGGAAACATTACCATACATGTTCCACCATCAAATACGTCGGTATTCTTGTTGAAATTCAATGCAAACTTTGTGTGGTCGTATATTTCCATTTGGGCCATATCTTCAAAACGCCGCAACGTTAAGCGCTCTCGACCAATAGGATGACGAATTTCGTCCTGACAATTGCGACGAGCACAGTTATCAGGCTTACCAAAGCCAATTAACGCCAATAGTGCGTTAGTTTCATGAACATGATGGAAACATTTTTCGTCACAGAACCAATACTTTTGGGACTTAATCGGTGTAATTCAACTTTCCCATTAACGCTGTTTATTTACCATTGATAAACTGTAGATACCTTGACTAAAAATTCGATTTTAAAATTTACAAATGTATTTAAAAAACGAGGATTCGCGCCAAAGTGACAGTTGTGCATTTTGAACGACCTTCGAACCGATTCTCGAAAAAACAGGTAATTGCCTTATGAATGGCTTAGTCTCCATGTTTTAACAATGTTTCATTCGACGGAAGTATAATAACGTTTTCCTGCTTTATCACATTCAAATTTTAGTAAAACCATATGCTTCCACGTGTATGAGATATTTTTCCATTATATTCCACCATCAATTTTCCGAAATAACATGGTATGAAACTTTTGGTTATCATTTTCATCAATCCCCATGTCACTGAACTACCGCACATTCTTAGCTTACTTCTTCGGAGGATTACAACAAAATGATGCCGTAGCTACAGAATTCTAGAATTTAATAAACCGCAAAATCCCACAAAACTACAACAACATTGGTGGCAAAAGAAAATTTATTAACTGACGGATTACAGGGATATTCACGTTCTGTCGATTACACGCAGCCCGGACGTGTATTAGATTTCACAGTTATAGGTAGATAAAATGAAATACTGACGAATCATCAATGGTTAGGCCACTTGTTGTGTCACTTTAGACTTACCCAGTAATAAAATAAGGAGCTTGTGATCCGTAAAAGTTAGGAACCGTCGTTCGAGAATGTAGTGATGGAATATTTTTAGATCAGACACGTTAGCTAAGGTCTTCCGATCAGGCTGTGAATAATTCCTTTCTGCTTTGCCCATTGTCTTGTCATCTGGAAGCTTGTGTAATAGCACTGCACCAAGATCATGTGCAGAAGGGTTTCGAGAAACTAAGATTGATTTTCCTGGATCATTAGGTAATAGTTCGTGTGGCGAAGTAGAGATTCGTTTAGTGGTGTTGAAAACAGTCTCGTGAATTTGAGTTCACGGTCAGATTTCTACATTTTGAAGAAGCGGATGAATGGAATGAAGTTACTCTGCGGCGAAAGGTATAAATCGACAAAACCGTGTTACAATTCCTAAAAAGACCGAAACTCGCTCACGCCCTAAGCTGAGGGCACACTTAATAGAGCCCCCATTTCCCTTCTGATGGTTGTGAGTCTTCCTTTGGTGGCTTAAATTGGAGGTATTGTTCAATGAATATCAGCATTTCACACTTTTCTCCCTTCAATACAAGACCTGCACTCGATAGTCTCTTCAAGACCAAGTCAAAATTCTTCTACTGCTGTTCAGAATTACGCCGTGATTAGAATGTCATCAAGGTTTGCACATGTACTGGCATATCCCTAACAAGGCAGTCAACGATACGAGATGCGGATGTAAAACATTCTTCATTATTGTTGACCGTAGTAAACAAGACGCGTATTTTTATCTGGCCCAGTCTGTTGGCACGTGTGACCGAAGTCCAGTTTGTTAAATGTTCACTTTCAAGTGAAGATGCGTATATATCTTAAATTTTTCGTGGGGGTAACGATCTGTTTGTAACACTCCGTTTACGGTTATGTAATAGTCACCACAAGCTTTTACTGTATCGTCGGTTCTAGTACCAGTGACATGGGCGTTGCTCACTGTGAATACTGGACGGATTCAATTGTACCTTCTATCTGGAGCCGGAATTTTTCAACGTCAACCTTGTTACGAAGAACGCACTACGAGATTCGGATCTACCAGAACTTGAAGGCTGTCTTCGATGACATCGGTAAATGTGTACAATAACTTCACAGCTTTCCAAACTTCATCTGGTCAAACAAATTTGCATGTGCGCTCAAACTTTGACCAATCGTACCTAAGCTACAACTGTGTCAGAACTTGACAGGATATCAAGAAGATGTATCCAGCCTCGATCAAGTGCATTTTGACCAGATCCCTTACTCACACGGAAGGGTAGGTAGATCACGTGAAAGTCATAGGACACAAGTGCGGGGTAGTTACCGATAACACACACGGTTTAGCCAGTATAAGGTTGCAAATGAGTTTGATGTATGTTCATCTGTGAAAGGTGTGGTAAAGTTTCCGATTGTAGCAGCGTAACGGCTGATCCAGCATCGAGCTCGAATGCAACTAGTTGCCGATTCACATTTCGGGGGACAATAAGCGGTGTGTCTGGTGTCGTTCCAAGGATGTGGTTAACGGTGGTATGGAAGATTCCAATCCTCGCTGGCCAGATTAGTTGACTTGGAAATAGGCAACCTGCAAGTATTACTTTTAGAACTACAGTTTCTGAATATGACCTTTCTTCCAACGGAATCAACGACTCTAATTAGGTTGTGAATAACCAGTCGGTTTTCAAATGATGCTCACCGAAACGATAGTAATGCAATTCTTTACGAATTTGAACCGATCAACGTCAGTGTATAACATAAATTTCATAAATTAAAATCCGGCAAGTTATTTAGCCAACTCAGCACGCTGACGCAAGATATCCTCGGCTTCCTCTCATGTTAAGATTTGTGCATCTTCGGATGGCAATCTCTCTTGCGCATTTTGTCATAAATGCCAGCAGTAAGTCCTTTGATAGGCATCGTTTGTTCGATGCCGTTCCGTGTGACGTGTTTGTGGGCACCTCATAAAAGAGCCAGGAGAAATTCTGAGACACAGTCGTTGACAGAAACGTCTCCGCGCTGGAATGGAATTTATAGCCTACCGCAAACCATGTCTAGTCCTTCTCCTATGCTATCTAGTTATTTTCATATGGATGATAGACATTGTTTAGTATGTAATCCTGAGTTGTCAAACTGTCGTCTCTTTTCTGACCGAGGTACTAATGAAGTAGTTTAATGTTCAAAATGCTATCCACATTCCGGTTAATGCCAAACACGGTGAGCGGGTGAACAAAATTGGAACAAGTAGTTTTCCGCAGTAACCAAGACCAGGCAGAAGGCTTTTCAGTACGTTTTCTGACTGGACCTACGGATTATGGGCTCGTATGCTCACTTCAAACGGAGTTTTATGAGGTTACTCATTCCGAAGACAACATGGTCACAAACTCGTTCATATTTATAGGGTTTGTGGTCAATGAGAAAGCGAGGTCAAGAGGTGGATCAAACAAAAGTCCAGGCATTACAACGGGGCCACAATAGGAATACGAGAGTGTAGACGGGATGCTGAAAGTAGCAACGGAATGTTCAGAACGTTAGAGAAAGACGGATAATCTCATATCCCTGTTAACTTTTCGAGGTGTTTAAAATAACAATGTGTCAGGTCTTTTGCAAGGCGAGTTAAACGATATTTTTGGCGACCTAGGGATTTCCCCGACACCTTCCTCACGAAGATTGTTTGTAGCTGATCTTCGTCGGGTCGGTGGTCGGCGTTATCGATGGGTTCACATTCTGGGAGGGCTACTTACCCTGGCAAATGACCGCTGTACCAAACGTACCTCGGGTAACACTGTCTTCTCAGAAAGCTCAACGTGTCTAGTAGCAATCAAAGCGGCATGCCCCCCTGGTCGTTGCAGATTTCTTTGTCGACAACATGGCGTGGCCAGAGTTGATTTCGATGGTGAACTCAAGTGTCCCCCGCAACGAAAATTTCCTAAAAGACCTTTCCCCGGCGTTGTGGACGCAAACAGGTGACTGAAGTGATATCGAAGCGTGTACATCCGCAAAGGGTTGCCTCCGTTCTGATTGCTTCGTCGGGGCAATAGCTGTCGCAAGAGTGGTTAAATTTCATCTGCTTGTTAGGAGCCGTCCGGTAGTCCAGCGCGAACAGCTGTAAGGTTTCCTAGGGCACCATCTTTACACACAATGTGGGCAGAGCACATCAGAATGTGCCAGTGGGGCTTTCTGTCTGCTCGTGGACTGCGGATGATATGGGGGTGACCAGACGTGTTCGGTGGCGTTGCGGTGGCAGAATTCCTCGAATTGACCGGACGTGGACCGGATACCATTGTCAGACACAACAGTTTTGGTGGGCCGTGGTGACTGACCAGACGTTGACAAGTGTCGATGGTAGAAGTCGCCATTGGTGGAATCACTGGTACGACTTCAGGCCACTTGGAAAGTTTATCAACCAAGACGGGGTAAGGTACTCTGCTTACTCGACGGGTGAAGTCGACATGAACCTTCGACCACGGGCACCCCGATTAATGCTATGGAATCAGCGTCTGGTGGACTGGGTTTCGGGCAGCCTGCTGCTGCCTGTTTCACCATTTACTCGAGTTGACGGTGCATGCCAGGACAGTAAGCATAGCCGAGGCCAATCGCTTCCCTTTGATTGGTGTCCGGGTGGTCCATGTGGAATTGATGAATGACCAACGAATGAAGGCCGGCTGGATCCACTACACCATCTTCAAACATTACGCATTCCGCGACAAAGAAGAGAAACTTACGGTGTTGTTATGGATGCCGTATGTCTCCTGTCAGAGTCCTAGCAGGCCAACGGCAGAGGGCTGGATCTTCTCGCATGGTACGCTTAATATCAGACGCAGTGACCGGAAGGGCACGAAAAGAATCTGATAAATGCCGGATGGTGTCAGGTTCAATAAACACGGTGGCAATCACCGCATCTTGTTCGGCCGGTCGGTTGTTGCTAGTGGAGCGGAAAGCGGCGCCGGCATACCGAAAATCCTTTGCCATCCGATTTTGAACCCCAAAGTTATAACCAAGCAATATGATGGCCCAAAGGTGAAGCCGACTTGCGGAATGCATTGGCATGCCCTTTCTCGGACCGAAGATGGACAGCAGTGGCTTATTGTTGGTTCTTAGAGTGAAAAAAACCGACCACAAATCAGCTTGTGTAACCGTTTTACTGCGAGCGCCCAAGCCAGGGCCCCTTTTCTATTTGTCCGTATTTTCTTTCAGTAACTGTAAGTGTATTAGGGGCATGCCTAATAGCTTTATCAGATCCGACAGGAAACATGCAGGACGATAACGCCAACACCTCAGCTGGAAGCATTAACTGTCAACGATTGGTAGCTTGGGGTCAGTGGAGCAAAAGTAGATTGGAACTGAGCCTCAATTTCAGCTGAATGAATGTGGTCTCACATTCGGTAGATCAGCGTCCAGATGCGTCTTTTTTCAACAGACGGTTGAGTGTGGTCCGGCCTAGAGAGGACAGAGAGCACAAGCCAATGATTGGACCATATGACGACCTTCACAACTTACTCAGCGGACCCAAAATGTTCGAACAATATCAACCAGCTTGCACACAAATAAAATAATGCCCGAAACGCATTAATTATGAGATCGCACAGAGTAGGGTATATCAATGTGAATAACGTGAAACAGATTCCACGTACCATTGGGCGTTACTATTGTTAACTGCTGTCAGCACCTTCCTTAGTTCCAGTTCCTATTTTTTGAAGTTACTGGAGGGGCTTGGTTGGTGGATGGTTCTCGCGTCCCCACAGATAGGTCGGGCTATCAAGCTACGTGGATATTTTTCGCGAATGAGCATCGTAAGTTCCTCGCGAGGCTGTATCCGCGGAGTTCAACTCATACGGGAAATGTCGCTATTGATAGCTATGAGTGTAGTCGTGAATTAGTTGGAAGCGTTTAGCTACAAATGTGGCAAAGCGACAAGAGGTTTCTCAAATACTCTAACATGATGACTGAGTCTGCCCGAAATATCGGGTTCTCAAAGGTTAACTTGAGTTAACTGATTACGAACCCCGCAAATTTGACAGCCAATACCGCAGCTTCAAGGCTAACCTCGGAATAGACCAGGACGTTAGAGGTACAACCCGGGATTTTTCTATGAAGAAGCAATCAAAGATGCTGCCATCTTCTACGATGTCTCGGAGATAACCAACAGCTCCGTAACCCGTCTCGAAGGTGTGAAGAAACATAAGTAAGTCCGAGCGCGTTGGCGTCTTCCCATGGGGTCGGATATAATGTGGTTCAACAACTGAGTATGTTGTCGCTACTCCTCTTGACCACCTTTCTCGAACTCCTTGGTACATTTTGTCTAAGGATGTATCCCAGCCGATATTCGCGCGGCAGTAGCACTGAAATAACTTCTGACCGCGGAGAACAAATGGGGCAATGAACCTCAACCGGTCGTACACCGACGCAATACGTACCAGCAAACTCCTCCGAGTGAATGTTTTTTCCGGCAAAGACACAAGAAGCCTAAAACAATCTTCTGACGCATCCCATTGAAACCCTAATGTTTTCTGATGAACGTGATCGCCCAGGTTCATTGGTATTGACATGAGCATCCTGTCGTTTGGTGTTATGCTTACCGGCGTCTCGACTATGTAAAACGTCCAACCTACCGGTCTGAATCCACCTAAAAGGACCATTCCGTGCAGTTCAGATGCGACACGTCTGGGATCCTTGAACTTATCTACCGGTACCTGGCAGTAGTCAGTGTAAAAATTATCGTCCGTAGTTTGTCAAATCGATGCCTATCATCGATTCGACTTTCTGAGTGCACGTGACAGGCAGGAGAGCGAAGAGATAGCCTCGAAAGAATAGGCCATAATCCAAAAGGGGTCCGGTGGGCTGGATGTTGACTCACCGCTCCACCGAAAACGCTCAATGCCCACCTGTCTTTATCGGGAAACCCCAAATTTGAAAAGATTCTGTGTCTGTAAACGAAGCTGCTAAACCTTTACGGAACCGCAACGGAACACCTGCCTGGTTGTTAATGGGAACAGACCTATGCAGCAAGACTTTGTTTAGAAAAGTATATGTTTTTGCCGCGCAGTCGAATACAATTAGCATTTTTCAGGGTTTATTTGGATTGAAAACCGGATGGCGGGGTAGGAAATACAGGCAAAGGGCCTTACCCTTACCAATCCCAAATGTCGCTATATAGCACTTGACCAGGTATACCTTAATGATCTCGTTATAGTTGTATGCTAATTCTGTGACGCATGAGTCTCTTACCACGTGAAATCAACCAACCATCGGTTGTCTGAGGGCTTGTACTGTCAGACCGCCACGGCAAGCCAATCTCGTACCTACCATCGTTCAGCGTAGCGGTCGACTCTACGATACGCGTAGTTTGTTGACCGTCACCAGAGGTAGCTACCATATCGGATAATCCGCGCTCGACATACTCCATGTCGAAAACGTGCTGAATCAATCGCTCTAGCCCTGGATCCTTCAAGCAACAAACTTCGGTCTAACCATTTGTTGACGGTGACATGGGGTCTTGGGAAGTCTAACTTAGGATGGTTTTCACAGCGTGTGGCTGACGTCTATCCCCTGCCCGCTGATGTATTAACAACTATGTCTCCAGCGCACCGCAGCTTATTTGTCCACCGACTTTATCTTCCCACACAAGATGATAGGCATATCGGCAAGTGAAGCTAAGGCTGAACGTTCTTTCCCGGTAGGATTTCTGTTCGTTCAACCGGAAGACTGTTGATAGTGAAGGCCTTGTAGACCCTGGTTCTACTCCTACTATCCAAAGACTCAACTTTCAAACTCAGCTTTCGACATTTAGTGGTATCCGTCTTATTCAATGTACGAATGCTGAGCGTACGCTTGCTTACTGACAGTCCTACTCGCTCAGCCAGGGACGCATCCACCAGTGTGGTATCAGAGCCGTTATCTAAGAAGTCATACATTTCAGCCGTTCCCACTGCTCCAATTGACTCGCCATGCACGAAGTTAATACGAATCCCTCCATCATGCGCTGAGATGGCTGCACAGTGTGGCTGTGTTGTTTGACAACAAGCAAGCAGAGCATTGAAAACTAGCTGGATTGCCGTGCGCTTGTTCTCAAAACAAAGTATTGTTTACACTTTCTTGGAACCGCACGTCATCGACATGCTTTCACATTGCAACCACGTCGGCAACCTGTGATCGCCACAGGGCGCCACACATTGGTGCGGCTTATTTACCGTCCCGACAACGGTTGGCACACAGGGGCACTTAGTGAGAATCCTCGCAGGAACGTCTGGTCCCATTTCCATTGAAGCGACTCTGGACAGATCGGGCGATGAGTTGACCATACAAGTTACCAGAAACAGAAATTCGTCTGTCTATAAATTCTGGCAAGTCGGTGAAACAAGGCTCTCGACCGGCGCTCATGACAGAGCCAGCTACATCTGCGTACATTTTTACATGGGATGAAGAAGTATGTCCACGCTACGTAGAAGGTTGGTTGAGCAATTTCACTCGGATGGATGGTTCAGTTGAGAGGACCTCAACTGACATCCCTTCATCTGAGTGACGGAACTGTGTAATCCCTCAGCGTCTCCCTCGGCGAGCTCGGGTCATCAAACACGGCCTTGGTGACAGCCTGAAAAATTTAGTTGGGCCTGCCAAATCCTTGCCTCAATATCTTGGTTGCCCAACTTCTGCTTTGCTAGGCAGGAATATACAGTGTTCGATAGCTGCTTTACCCCAACCCTTACAGTATTAAATCTTGCCGGACTTTCTTGTTCTTCGTCCTTTAATCAGTTAACCACGTACGTTTCAAAATTTTGCATGATGCTGTGGGATTTCAACGGCGAGGCTTCCGGGGGTTCCCGCTGGGTTTTTGGCGGGCTCGCAATAAAAACTAAGTTGCTCACACACTCGTCTACAGAACTTTCATGGAACCCACAAACACGAGGTCTTTATGACGGCATACTCAAAAAAGAATGTGCATTAAACATCTCAGTTTACCTCTCATTCTTACTAAACACAGACCTTTCATCCGGCCTCTTGCTAAATTTCATCTGTCGTGAAAATCTAGCTGCCCTTACTTCAGACGCACTTCTTCCTCAAGGAGCCTGTGGTCCATCATCAGATGGCCTCAGGTGAACACCGAGTTATAGCTGGGGCAGGGCTAAGGAGTTCGGGTACACGCTCCGTCTTCTCCGGTGGGGCTGCTACCGCCCCTAGGTTTTCCCCTACGAGTTGTCCCCCCATAGTTCTGATGACCCCAAGCGTACCAGAACCATATAGAACTGCAGACAATTCATCATTCTCAGACACGTCTGTGCGAAAATCAAGGAAGACTTTAGAATAAAAAGGCATGGACAAAGAATGTACAGAGATGGATATATTGAAAATATTTAACGACGTTCTGATGTTATCATCAGTGTGACTTATCTGGGGATCAGCAGTCAGCTGGTGGAATAAAGGGATGGAACTATCCTTCGCAGACAGAAGCGCAAAACTAGGAGCCGACTATACTGTTGTCCTGGGGTAAGTTTTAGATGACTGCTAACCTGGAAAACGTACCCATGCATCACGTGAGATGAAATCGTTCCGCCCAGCCACTGCAAGTGCAAACCGGTAACCTTCAGCCAATTGGCGGGTGAATTTCATTCGGACAAATGAAAATATCGAGGGCTGTTAGACTCAGACGTCCAGTGATCCCTGGAGCCCCACTTGTTCTACTCTCAACATCTGCCGATAGGCTGGGCCTAGAGTGGTCACGTCTGTAATGCGGCAGGTGTCCATAAATTCTGGGCCGCTGAGCAACCGATTCCGAACCAAATGTAAAAAGGTCGTAATGGTGATTTTCTTATTAAGGTGCAGGAAAAAAATGGAAAACTATGTGGAAGAAAATCAAAACAACCTAGACACTAGATCCACGAAATTCCCAAGTTCCGAGACCAACGGGTTACGTGAACACGACCGAATACGGCAGGTCACGTAATGTCAAAACGATAGGGCACAAGTGATACCGTGGCACAATAGAACAAAGACACGGCAGTGGGAATTAAAGACGAATGTAGTGTGCATAGGCAAGGTTCGACAAGAAAGTGACATCAAGATTTAGTAATATATCGAGAGTGATGTTCGTGGGTGGAATGATTTGTCGCGTACGTAATTTGAATATTCGTGCTTTAACAGTACCGATTACGGACGGCTATGAAAAAATTCAAAATAGGAGAAAATACGTGAACGGACAGCTACAACAAGTGCATTAATGGCACAAAGGCGGGGCCGTGATCCACGCAGCGTCAAATCCAAATACGTGAATGACATGTCACCAGAAAGGCTTTATTAGCGTTCATACAAGCCAATCAGTGAGGAGTAATGTCACCGTAATACATATGTTCCTGTGATGTGCAACGCAGTGAGTAATAGGTAGATGTTTCGCCTGAGATAAACAATAAATAGAGGAACATAAGCGGAAGGTTTAAAATGCATGCGCAACAGTTTTGTACTGTTGCAGTGTTCAACTTAGCAAGGACGGCTCATAAGCACTACGAAAATGATTTTGACTATTAGAAAAAGCCAAAGACAGGAGGGCTAATGAGGACAGGGAGCGTGGTCACGTTGACCATACGACAGTCATCAGGCACTAAACGCACTCATCGGGATGCGCAGAATAGCAGCGAAGCTTCCAGAACGGTCTGGATAGTCGGAGATTCACGTGTCTGTTCCAACGTCGAAAGACAGTTAAAGTGCTAATGTGTTCAGCTTTCGTCAAGGTGAATTAAGCGGCATTATCTGGGATTTGGCAACATCCCCAAAATTAATATATGCAAAAATGATTAAGGCTCACTGAAAAAATGTCATATTGCAATTTTATTCATTCTCGTTCCCAATGCCTGACGATTAATTATCCCTTCTGCGGTACTCAGTCTAATCGCAACGCCTGTCGATAGGCCGAACCTTGAATATTGGTTTCCTGTTAATAGGAAACTCGCCAGTACAACCGTCTTCACCTTTGGTTATTAGTTGGTTGCTTAGTTAGCTCAGAATTTATGGACGCGGATTACATCATAGACGTGACTATGCTAGATCCAGTCTGTCGATAACCGTTGCGAGTAGACTGGGCATGGTTCGAAGATTCACTACACATCCGGGACTGACACCCGTGGCCAAGTTTTCATGTTCATCATCCGAAAGAATTATGACAGACTAACAAAACGGTATATGCAACAACGACATGGGCGGGCAAACGGCAACTAATCCAACGCGGGTCAGTACGCGGTGTGTGAACAATAGACGTGCGTTAGTTTAATTCCCAGGGTCGATAAGATGGCAAATCCAAATGGTTATCGATTGATCGTTGGACACGCACGTAACGCGCATGTAACAGTTGACAACGAGTCAGGCGGATGTGCCACGATTGACATCTCAAGCAGTTGGTATTGGGTAGCCTATGAGGGAAGCCGGCAGCGGTGAAATTTACTAGAAATGGTGCCAGCTGTCGGTGTGCCTCAGTTAGTGAAAAAATTTCCCAAGAATCACCGGACTCGCTGTCGTCCATAATACACTTTGTCGAACTGTTATGTCCGAAATAGTTCAAGAGGGTGTAAATAAATGAAGCTTCAGACAATTTGTAAAGCTCAGAGTAAATTGTGAGCTTTCACACAAATTAGAATTTGACGGACCATTGACAAAACGATTCTTGGAATTTCAGATATTCTGCCGTCCTTAAAAAGACAATGAATGCGTTAACGGCTTGACATATGGTTCACAGTTGGATATGCTAATCTTAACTGTCGAGTGCTTTCACTGAGTAGTAGGCTTGGTCTCTCCATTTTTTATGTACACTCGCGTGTGAAGGAAAGGTGTGATATAGTGGTCGCACACTTTAGTAAACCAGCACGGAAGTTCTCATTGTGAACGTATATATAGGGTTAATATCAGTCGTCATTGACGTTTCATGCATTACTTTAGAGTTGTTAAACCTCGGCCACTATGCTGCATGTTAAATCCTGTAAGCCGGAGAAAAATGTTTGACTTTCGCTTAGATAGGGAGGGCGGAATCTTGGTAGTATGTATGTAATCGTCGGACATGCCGGCATTCCCACTGAACTCCAATGCCAGCACGGTGTGATCGAAACGTCCCATTTAATCGCTATGTCGAAACTGCAGCAAAATTTAGCATCCTCGGAACAGAAGACCGAGTATTTCGCGCCGACAGTGGTGATGAACGTATTCATAAAACGTGCAAAAGTGATCCAAAATGATGGGCTGTTTTCGTAAGGTTGATGGGAAATTCCTCACCACCAAACCGGTAGTTGCGGGCTCCTTTTGAGCTGCTTCCATTGTCCCATTGAAACTGCTCACTTGCAACTGATGAACTCTTCGTAATTTGCCTGAAATTTAGAATTTAAAGTATTCTAGCGACGTAGATTTGCGCCAAAATGATCGTTTTCTCTATGGAACAACCCTCGAACCCAAAACTTAAGAAGACGTTTCGCTGTGTGTTACAGTTGTTGTTGTTGTGATCTTTGACGAGCGGACGAATGCAGTTAAGCTGCGATTCGTGTAGTCTGCCGAAGCTTTTGGCCACGTAAGTCATGCTGTTCTATTCGGCAAACTTCACCATTAAGGCTTTCAAGGTTATATTTCTTAACCACCAGAGTCTTACCCCATTAATTGCAAGCAAGCTGCCAAACAACTCGGTGTTTCTAAGTTCTACTTTTGATCTGTTGTTACTCCACATCTTTACAATCTATCTTTTTCGATCTCACCTCTCTTGTTGCTGTTTCAGTGGATGTCAAAATCTGATATGCCACGTGAATTCTCACGTCCCTGTCATCCTACAGGATGACCTTAAAAGCCTCTGTGCCCGGTGTCATGGAAATATGCTTGCTTTCAATGTTGAAAAGTTGTGCACACGTTGTGCACAGTTGTGCACAGTTGTACACAGTTGTGCACACGTTGTGCACATTCGCCACTCGATAAACACCGTTCACTGGTTTGACGGCATGTTACTTCAGGCTGTCCTGACTGAGAAGTATCTCGGCATGTTGGTCACTCATACCCATTCAAACACACTCGACGTCGCGACTTAAGCGTGAAAGGCCAATGATGTTCCAGGCTTTTTGTCCATTTGATCTTCACTACTGTAATTTACTATACGATTGTTTCTATTTTCCATAGCTCGAGAAATGAGCTGCGATCTGGCCACCCCTACTTCAGATTAACAAAAAGCTTCGTGAAAGAGCACATAAATGCGCCATTAACGCGGGTATCCAAGCTGAGCCTTGAGAAGTTTGACTAGCAAGTTTGAATCTATATTAATTAGAGCTCCGCCAATTTGGAGGTGACCTTGATCTTGCATTTTTAGCCCACACCTCTACAAGCTAACCACGTAGTTCGTTGTTTATCGTGGTCTTCCAGTAATTTGGTGGCAGGCCACCCTCTCCTAATAAAGGCTAAACATGACCGGTCAAGGTGTAATCATAACGTTTTCCAGTTGCGAGTTTTCAAACTGTGTAATGCTCTGTCCCACTATTGGAGAAAACCTAGCGTTGGGGAAGAAGAGTTGATATCAAGTATAAGTATGCGGCAAACAATTTTGCCAAGGTTCAGGATAAAGCAAACTGTGAAGGCTGGAAAGATGAACATGGTTTAAATACTGACGGTCAGCGGAGCAGAATGATATCGAGTATTTTGTCCTAACTTGGCTTTCCAGGCTTCGCTGCTAAGAGCCACCGTGCTCTCACCGAGAGCCAATAACCTATCACCGACGGCAAACTAGAGCACAGGGAATAGTCCGGGCAGCTAAGCGCGGACGAGAACACCACAGAAGTGTCCGAAATCAATTTGACAGATTGAAGATTACGACACAGATAGTACGAGACTCTCTATCAGCGCAATTAGTGAGTGCCCAAGAGGTTATATGCTTGCTTACGAAGGCGGGCAAGAACAAGAACAGACATTTCTAAGTGTATTGGAAAGACTGGGGAAGGAGAAACTGCAGAGGCAGAGGCGGAGACCATGCCAACACGTTCTGCTATAGCGTACTCAGTTGAATCGCGTCCGATTTCTCTATGTGCTTCTAAGACCTCGGTGTTCAACGCAGAGAAGAGGAGGTTGAAGAAAAGCTGAGGACTCTAAATTCTCGGAAGTCAACTTGCACAAGTGGTTTGCATTCATCAGTGCCAAAGGAATTTATGGATGAGATTACATTTTCACAAGCTTGAATGGTCACCCCGATCTAGTGACAGAGTTGAAGTCTAATTAGGTGGTAAAGAGCACTCGCCCGCCCTGTCAGTTTCTGACGGTTGCTTCCGGAAACTTCCTCACGAGCCAATTTGGCCAAACGGCAAACGTGAGCACGTGAACAACTACGCGGCTTCTTTAACGACCTAGCATTCATTTCATACGTAACAAAGGAAAAAAGATGCCTGGAATTATTCACTTTGCGCCCAAAATATTTATGTGCGATGGTTCGATTAAACAAATTCGACAAAAGCGGCTCGAATGCGCCTAAATGTTTCGAAACAGAAACACTGTTTTTCTTATTTCCTATTAGCAATTGCGCGAGCAAAATTACATAACAAAGTATGTTTTATGAGTGTTTCCTCGGTACAACTCAAAGATCACTCGGCGAACGGCTGTGTTCCAGTGTGCTACTGGGATATCCCACTGGTACAGAGATTCCTCGTTTGGAGAAACGGAACCATCAAAAGCCGTGGCTTTCTGCTTCCGTTTGTCACTCATTGAACCAATGAAGTACTGTTACTGTAGTGAGATTCTACTCCGTAAACCGGAATTCCTTAAAGATCATCAATCCGTTGATCTATTTATTCATTGGTGTTAATTAGAACTAGTGGCAACCCGAGGTTCGAGTCTTGGCAGTGCCGTACAGTGAATGTGTTGTTAGTCGGTACTGACCTTTTTAGAATATCCAATATTAAAAATTCGGGAAATTTGTTTAAGCTGTCGATGTGCCAGTCACATAGATTTGATGCACATATGTTAAGGTTGTAACTTTAAGCGGTAAAAGCACACTTTATGTTAAATTCTGACCACCGCCTCCAGTCTCTTTGTTATGGCATCGAAAACAGTGCAATATACCTAAGTAAACGTAAGATTTCTTTTCTTTCCTATAGAACATAATACGTTTTTCATTTTTTAAATTCTCACTCAGTCGTCCAACGGACCCATGCTGAAAATTCTGCGTGACGCACTTAGTTGCTCTATTTTCCCGTTTCGCACGGCGGTGAGTTTTCTGTTAACGCCTGGAGCTTAATGCTAGGCGCCAGATATTTTCCGAGCTTTTGCCTGTTGCCTGTAGCGCTTTACATCTCCCTCATCTTGAAGTAAGTCGTTTATGTTCTTCCAGATCGCTTGCTTTCGGAACGTTACGTACGGGCTTTGCTGTCGCTAGCTGGCTTTACCAAAGTTAATCGCCGGAGAGTGATCGGATTGCTTCTACGTAGAGGCGTACGCAAATGGAAACCGATATACCACATTCATTCAAGGGAATTGCTTGTCTTATCATCGGTGGACAATCACAGTTCGCTGATGCGCGAGTAGTCTGCTTCGATATGCGTCTACAACTCAGAAAGTGATGGCCGGTGTATTACAGATCTTGAGTCCTACAGAACTTTGGAGTTTTGATTCGAGAGCCGCGAATGTTCAGGCAGAGTGTTACGCTGACATTTTTGTTCAAATATCATCAACTCTGACTCCAGTTGCTTGTCTGACTGACGGCATTTCGTCCGCAGCTATTTTGGAATAACCGATCTTTATGGATAGTTCTACTGGTTTTAGTAGGATTCGACCCGAAGCATTATGCGAAACAGTTAGCCAAGCCCCTTAGTGTGTTGTTCACGCAGTCCACTTCGAATGACAGTACTCAATATTTAGAAACTTCCTAACAGTACGCCCGTCTTTAAGGGTGGCAAAAGCAATTATCCCGGTGATTCTCGACCAATCTCTGCTATCCAGCTTGTTAAAAATATTGGAGGCTTTAGAAAAGATCATTCTTGCACGAATTTTCACGACTAGACACCAACCGATGGACAAAGTCAGTTGACCAAGGTTGTAATGTTTGTTTGCCTTGACTTCGCTGAAGCCTTTGCTGCAGAGGATTACTCGGTTCTGTTTGGCAATCCAAACCACTGGAGTGCCAGCCAACCTAAAGTGACTGGAGTCATCTTATCAATCGACACTATAGTGTACGCATCGGATGTGCGATTTTCAGTTGTCAATGGGCTTAAGCCAGCTTCACTTGTGTCTTTTTTCTTTGCCTTCATCAGTAACCTTCCCTTCTGGATTGTGTTGAAACTGGTCCAACAGATTAATACCCAGTCTGTAATCACTATCGAAAACCAATCGACAATGAAAAGCGAGAACTCAGCGCGTTGACCTTTGTGTATTAGTATCGACCCTGGAGAATGGAGTACAGAGAAAGCACGTCAAGCTGGCGGGGAACGGAGCGAGTTGTGATTGTAGCCCCGGGACGGATGTTACAAATGGAATAGCTTGACTAAAACAAAAGTAGGCAAAAAGCCATAGTTATCAAAAATGTACAAGTGAATGCGACTGTCAAAAGTATCATTTTTTATAGTCGCTACTTAGCTCTCCCCCAGAAGGCTAGTAAGTATTACACATGCCTTCGTTATTCCAGAGAGAGAGGGAAGAAAATATACATATCGTCTTTCTGGACTATCACAGTTACAGGGTGATACACACGGTGACTAATGACATGGAATGGGGAATGTCAAAGTTCAGGGTCAGTAGGAAAAATGGCAGCTGCGCTGTTAGTTTTGTTATTTAGTCTTCGGTGCGTTTCTTCTCTATCGTAGCGGACTGCCCAACCCTAAAAACTCTTGAGAGAAAAGGGGGGTAGGTTTGTCCAGTGCTGTACGATAGGTAGCTGGAGTTGGCTCTCCACGCACCATGTTCGGATAGTCTGAAAAGGAGAAACACGATGAAGTACCCGCACGACTGGCGGAAATGGACAACTCACCGTGTCAACGTATCCGGTCGGCTTAATAATTTCATAGCCAACGACTTTATAGACCCTGCAACTTTGAATGACTGCCTTCGGTTTTTTTTCTTCTTCTTGTGCTCCTGTCTAAATGTGATAGACTCAAGAAAGAAGAGGTCAGCATACGAATGA
>JTDE01009120.1:2370-18171 GCA_014338405.1 Paragonimus skrjabini miyazakii | reverse complement strand
GAAAATATTTTTCCAAACGGCGAAAGTTGAAGAAATAACGTTCTGCAACTAGCATTCGTGCCGTGACATCATTTGGTAATACTTTTACTTGCACTTATTTATGCGGACGAAAAACAAGAAACTCATCGTCCGACGTGACCTGGTCAGCAGAAATTAGCGGTGCTGAACGGGGTCTCTTTTTCGGTTTAAACGTCGGAAGCAATGAATTGTTTGAAGTGGATGCGACTAAAAACGGACGTACCTGGTGGGGGGAGGGGTTGAAGCTGTCAAGTGCAGAAAGGGCAGTGCGATAAATCAGCATTGTGCATTGATTTTGAGTGGAAAGTTAGCCGGTCCCTATCGCATTGGTAACTATTCATGTCAACAGGATCACCGCAGTATCCACAGGGCACCCCCATGTGAGTATTCTTGGCTGTTCCGCACTGCATGGCGGGACAAGGGGGAAGTCCGTCTGTGGTAAGGCCGCTTTAACTTTCGCGATGGATTGGTGCATGGAAGCTATAATAGCCTCGAAAATACGGCTTTCTGTTCTCAGAGTTACATCCTGCGGCTTGGCCAACCCCTGATGCGGCATTTTGTAACCCCGTTGAAATGGATTAGTAACAGCAACAGTTATTTCTCGGCAAAACATGCTGTTTCTAAACAAATTGTTTTCGGTAAGCCACCGTCGATGGAGTGGGAAACGGTCTAGAACAAATAAGGTCCCGTTACCAATAACCCACTGTAGGGATGAGAATCTTTTTTGAAGACGGACAACGTGAATGCATGGTAGCCATATGGACCGGTAAAAATTGCACTCACACGTGCCATTACAAATGTCAACCGTGTCGTGCGCATCCTCGTGGCTCACCCGAATCTAAAAGTTGATACATCATTAAGAACGCTGCGAAAAGTTGAAAAACATACTGATGACCATCAATGAGGTTTAAAGCTGGTGAAGACTTAGACCAACAACCGTCAGAATCATGAGTATCCATGATACAGCAATCAAACTGCCCTAGCTGAAATGGCACAAAAGCAAGTCAATGTTATCGCCGGGGAAATAACCAGCATAAAAGGGATACAGTAGCGGCCAGATAAGTGAGCAATGAGCTGTGTGCAAATAGCAAGCTACATTCGAACATAAACAGTAAACAATGAAATAATGTGGTGACCAGCGATCGCGTGACTTCTTTAGAGATCTTGGCTGCAACTGTGCTTTCCCGCCTGTCCGTTCTGTATGCGTGATTCTATGTACGTCTGCCAGAAGAGGCCTGATACGAACTCAATGCCACTTTCCTCAGTCTTGCAGCTAATTGTGTATAGTAGATGCTTGCCACTTTCATAACGACTCACCTATCATTTCTTTCTTCAAGGCTGTTCAATCTGCACCTTTTCGGGCTTTGTTCAACGTACTAAAAGTTCTACGCACTTTCCGCTCGGCACGCCTTTGAGTGTTGCCGAATGGACCGGAGCCCATCTCGCGTTTCTTTTCTTTTTCCACTTGGCTGCTGCCGTTGGTCTCTGATTGGGTTACGGCTAACTGCTTACTGCATGTCCAAACACTACTGGAAATATATGGTTTGCTTCCAACCCATTTAGTTCGATGCCTGTTGAGACTAGGTATCGATCGCTCTTCAGGAAAGCCGTTTCAAATCGTAAGTGGATGAGGATCTGGTGCATACCCCCTTGCTCACTACTGACCTTTCCCTCGTCAGCATCCTGTAGGCTTGACGAACTATCCATGACACACTTAAACCTTTGCTGGCCGCTTGGTGTAAGTGGTTGCCGATCACAAAATTAGCTTGAAATCTTTGAACGAAATGTCACCTAAAGCCTCACACTAGGCAGCTCTATTTTTCCAAGTGCTGACGTGGTTTTGGTGACCGTAGCAGAACCAATACCTAATACTCAGCATTCTTCACTACTCGTTGGTTGTTTCAAGGCCTTCTGCAGGGTCACTGGGCCTCCTGACTTGTCCACAATCTGCCATAACTTGAGGTTATCGGCAATTATAAATGAAAGCATTCCTGAGAGGTTCAGAACCTCACTGACGTAAAGCGAGAAGAGAATATGACTTAAAACTAAACCATATTACATTCTGCTCAGCACAACCTATCGGGGGGAAAATATTCGTTCCCACAGGGACACACTGGTTCCTACCTTGCAGAAACATAGATATTCGTCATAAGGCCATCCAACCCGATCCAAAGGAGCGTAGTTTTTGCACAGTCTCCGGTAATGTAACTCATGAAATGCTTTACAGTGGTTAATGAAAATTACATCAGTGGAATGACGCCAATCCATTACATCAGCCCCATTCACAGTCACATTAAGCAAGTCTGTGGGACAACAATGCTCACGGTTAAAGTCATTTTGGACTGGACTAAGGAGCCCAAAACAGGTCGGACGAGTTCCCATATCTTTGTGCAGGCCTGTCGAGGGGTTTCATTACGACAGTTTCCAGGCTGATAGGTGCATATTTAGCAGTCTTCAACCTACTACCCTTCTTATGTATGAGACAAACACCGCCTTACGCCACTCTACCGGAGGGACCGTGTTTTCAGTGGACCTCCGGAAGACCAGAGTAAGCAAACTGCATAGAACTCTCGCGAATTCACAAAGCAGTTTTGGTTCATGTCTATCCAGCTCAGCGGCCTTGGTTACGTTCAGCAACCTCAGTGATCAAAAAGTTTTAGTTTAATGTATCTCCATATCCCATAAGAAAAGACGCTCCTCGATTTTTCTGCTGGTTTTCTGGATGAAGCGCAGGATTGCAGTACGACGGTGCCAACATATTGGTCGTACGATGAGGAGGCCTTAACTTAATTAGAATGAACGGGTATCCGGCTTGACCAAAGAGGAAAGGTGACTAGGTATTCCGTCCCCACGACGTTCCACAAAACCGAAGAAACGCTTTGGGTTACCGAAAACAGTGTCAACTATCCCTCTTCCATATCGTTGTCTGACAGCCGTAAGAAACTGTCTGCAGGAACCCCGAGCTACCCTGTAAACCTCAGAAGTTGTATGCAATGGAGCGTCAACATATACCCTCCAGGCGCTTGTTCTTTTCTGGATCACCTTCATACCCCCTTGGTCAATCCATGGGAGCGATTGGATGGTCCATTTGGTGTTTGGGAGCTGCATGTGAGGTGCAGAAATTAACGTACTGTGGCTGCACATCTTCCCCATAGTCTCCGTAGAGTCCTCCTCCACGATCAGGCACGGCTGACGAAGCCCGGCAGTCCTCATAGCACCGATGTCTGCCTTACGGATGTTAGGAGAACGAGGGTGAACATCGCCCTCATCCCTCGTAACACAGCTCCAGAACAACACGACGACATGATGGTTTGAGCCTAGTGGCTGTCGACAAACCAAATTACCAACACAGTCGGCAGATCCAATGTTTAGAGGGTCCAACGGGTTATAAATCTTGTTGAGTAGACAACAAACCGCTTCGGTAGAAGTTGAACAGCAAGATCTGGCGAGGATCTTTTAAAGCTTCCTGTTGCGGTTAAACAGAGACAGGGAACGCCAACGTTAAAATTTCATAGAGTAAGACACCTGTCCGATGTAACCACGGGTGAACCTTAAAATATCATACGGGCTAGGAGTGGGACTTCTGTAAACAGCAATCACTGTCAACAGTCCTCCCGGGCGCATGCTTACATACAACGCCAATCCTTCAACAGTTCCGTCTTGAGAACCCAGCCAATCGGCCTTTACCACAGCAAGGTAATTTTTATGTACAGAGCAACAGCACCTCTCTGTTGCTGGAGCATCCGATCGTATCTTAACAGGGCACAGTTTGTTAAAAGCATCTCACTGTCGTGTATGTCTGTATCGAAGAAGGCAAGGGATTCTGGTTGCCGGTCCTAAACCAGAGCCCGCACTTCATGCACCTTGCCCATTGAACGACACACATTGCTGACAACTGCTTAAAGAAAGCTGGAACAACGTTTGCGGAATTTTGAGCCAGCAACACCGGATTTAGATGGGCGGGAGAGGACTGTCGGCGAACCACCATAAAACCCACAAGCCTGAGTTCATGTTCACCATAAGAGCCTCGTCCCATTTGAGACGATTGGCTAGTGGTAGATCCTCGTGGACGCCCACCACAGACTCTTTGAGTGAGAACGCAAAAACAAGAGGGCTCTGCGTTCTTTGGCGGTAAACAGGACTACCCCCATCAGCTTCAGTGTTGGAGTTGCAGGGTGCTTCGGAATGGTGTCCAATGGCATAGACTTGCGAACTGCGACGTCTGGAAATCCTGGGGGCAGACTTCGAATCAGCTAAGGTCTGCTGTCATGTGATCCTTGAGGATGTTCTCCATAGATTTCTTCTGATTTTGAAAGATTTGTTCGGAATCCATGAGGGTCTCTGCGTTGTGGTACATTTGTTGCACGGTTTATGGTGCGCGCCATGTTATTTCAATTTGGGACTATCCCCGTTGACTGCATGCCGGGTGCACCAGGCGTGCGTTCTTCCAGTATGGTTGTGGAGGATATCGTAGCAACCTCCGGCAACTGTGGAGCATCCACCAAAGCATGGGAGTTGTCAGGCAAAACCCTCCTGGGCTTCCCTTTTCGTTTTCTTCCAATGACCTTGTGAGTTGTGGCTGCCAAAGGGTCCCATTTAATGATCACTGACGGCTGCCTGCTGTTCGCAGATTTGGTCATTTGATGGTCGCCGACTTATACTGCTGTCGGATTGGCAACAACGGCGGCGTAACCCAGTATATTTGTAATGGTATCATTAGCTGGAGCATCGCTTGGCATAAACTGTGAACTAACCGCAGCTGTGGCATCTGGTGAAGTGACTACAGGTGACGGTATATCTACATCTAGGATGCGGGGGCAGTTCCTAAGATGTCACACCCCTATCCCGAAGTGGGTCCACCAGCAAGCTCAATGCCTGAGCTCGCATATATGTAATTGTCTGGCTCGACATCTACCAAAAGATCGACCCTGTGCTCAATCGTCGGGAAGTGAGTTGACAATCGGCACAGCCCATCCGATCTAACGAGGAAGTATGCAAATTCTTTCGACAGCCTTGAAGCGATTTCATCGATTAATACACTTGCTAGAGTTTGGAGATCCAAATTACTCGATTCAAGTTAGTTTATCTGCTTCAATATCCAGCAGGTGCACGGTGGTAACAATAAATCAGCGGATCAATGAACTGGTGGCGGACACGATAGCGCTTCCGAGGTTTTCCTATTCTTGGGTGAGTAATCGCAAGGCATTGACGGCACCTAAAACACGGAAAACAGATTCACTAATGAAGGTGACGTAACGTGTAATCATTAAGGTGGTCCTAGAAAACAGACATAGAATCAGCCAAAACCACATGGCCCGGAAGAGCATTCTAAATATTGCAAACTTGCAGTGAGAAAAAGCCACGTCGACGCTATAACTGGCCGTGTTGCATTTATACTTTGAGAGGGTGAACTCTCAGCCAACCGCTACGAACTATGCCGAACATGGTAATACATGGATGGCTTGCGGATGTGTGGGTTGGAACAGTGGAGATAAAGTCACCTCAAGTCAGCGGAACTCTTAAAAATATATGGTAAGAGCTGATTGTCTAGCTTTATAAGGTTTTCCTTGGAGGCTCCGAACGGCCTTGGTGGCACGTCGTCACACTCTCTCCAGAAGCATTTTGTTTTATTGAGGAAAATCTGACCAGATCACAGCTTCATTCTTCAAGTGCGGACGGACGAAGCTAATGTATACTAGTTTGAGACAATCGAGGTTGAACTGACCGAAAATCCTCCTGATTAGCGCCAAGGTTTTACTCGTGTTTTCATATTCACTGCGGCGTGGGGTGAACTCAAACTACCGAGATTGTTCTCAGCCACAACCGCTTGAACAGGTATACCATCAAGACAGTGGCCATCATTTGCCAGGTGGTAGATGTGCACAATCTTGTACTTTCCGGCAGTGAAAGCAAGGTTATTTGAACGGGACCAACTTTGCAGACTGTGGGACGGCTGAATGGTTAGATGTGCTCATGGCACGCCAAATTTTGACATCACCTGCAAAATGTCACACGAGAGGTGATTGAAATGGAAAGATCATTTGCAAGAATAAAGAATGAAGACGGATCAGAGACGAAAGCTTGGCGAACGCCGCTGTAACTTGTGTGGCAGCCAAAAAACGCGGAGCTTATGCGTACATTTTATTGCCGACAGACGATAAGACACCCAAGCCAATGAAGGATATTACTTTGTACTCCGTAGCCGTGCAGTTTACCAAGTGTTATTCACGCGGTCGAAAGCTTTGGTAAACCTTAGATACACAACGTCTAACCCGATACCTTGTTTAACTGTGGTCCTCCACTCTTCACTGGTTAGCAGAAGATTCGTGGTACACAATCGTACTTCTCCGAAGCCATGTTGGTCCATCGTTCTTGAAGATAGGGGTTTTCACTAATTTTCAACTACTGGATGCAGTTCCTCTAGAAATGGCCTGGATGGACAGCAAGATGGTGGTTAGACAACCTGTTTTGCCACTTCCCAAGTGGCTTCCGGGGTAACGCCATGGGGACCGGCAAAATAGTCTTTAAGACGCCTGAGCTTATTCACAGCGACAGAATGAGAGGTGTCCACAGTGTCTTTGCCTTTGAATTTTAGGGCAGAAGAAAATTGCCCAGGGGCCCTTTGTGTAAGCAAAAATACTGTCTTAAAACCCCGCGTGAACATTATCGGATTTGGCATCAAAGTTTGTGGACCCTGTTGGAACGAGGAATTGAGGCGCTCCCGCTTTAGCATTTCAGGATGTTCATGCAAACCAAAATAGGCTTTCCGGATAGGGAATGGTGTGCCTGGCAAGCAGCTGTTAATTAATAAGCCGGTCTTCGCGAATGGTCGAAGCAAGATTACGAACGACTGTAAGCTGCCTTCAGTCCCCTGGCCCAGATAACTGATGGCTCAGCGATGCGCCTCGTTTCTTTAGGATTAATTATGAGGTACAGCAACGTCGCTGACAGGGTTGCCTGCTGCGCTTCGGAGCTGTTTATGGTGAAGGTTCTGTGACGGTTGCGGAGGGGGTGGTGGTAAAGTTCTCTTGCAGTACTTCGACAAAGTGAAACGAAGTTTAGTCACTCGATGTTTGTAAAGGCCAGATGGAGGTGCAGCAGGTTAACATTCGGCTCATGGAAGTTCCGACTACCCTTTCGCAACGAGATGGGCGTTAGAGACGAAGGCAAGCGAAGCGACTACATGGTCGCTCTAGCATGGCGGCACGATTATTTCGAGAGGATAATTGACAAAAGGGTGCAGCGCGACTCTTGAATATTGCAGAAAATATCAAGAAGAAAGAAGGATTATGAATTCAGTCAAGATTTAATCAATTTAGAATCCAACAGTGTGTTGCCACAGTTCTCGGAGAAGCAGTCAACGGCTTCAGATTGAAGGTCGTTCCAGCGGTTGACAACCTTGTAAAAAAGATTTGCCGTCTAATAAAGGTCTAGTGATCGAGATTGTAGTACCTTTCGATATGACTCTCTCGGCTGCTGTGAACTACCGAGATTAAGAACTTTTCAACAAATCCCATGTTGAAATAAAGCGTACGAATTTAGTCACCGCGGAGTCGTCGAAATTCAAGTGGGTAAAAATCAAGAATTTGAAGCCATTGCTCGTAAGCCACACGCCACAGGTCAGTGGCCAGTTTGGTAACCGCACACTGAACACGCTGAAAAGAGAGTGTGTTTTTAATTAAGTCGGCGTTTGCGACTTAACTGGCATACTCAACCGACGATTTTGTCAAGTCAGGATGTGAACCCCCTTTTGTGGCCATCTTTGGATTATATCCGAGAGACGAGCTACATGACTTTCCGATGCTCAAAACTTTCTTTTGGTTTTCGTGATAATTACCATGCTGTATGCACTGTGAAGCGAGAAGGCATTACCAGAATCCCCACCGAGTTACATACATGCCCACTTACTATTGTTTAAGGGGAGACTCTGGTCTTCCTCCACTGTTTAATGCATCAACCTCTACCTGCAGTGCACTGGGACCATCAGTGTTCCAGGTTTTTAGTTAGTCAGCGTAGAGAAAAGCGCAGCTGGAAATACCGTCCGGAAGACCGTGGATGTAAATAAGAAACCAAAGTGGACCGGGCACTGACCCTCGAAAAGCGCCCGCAGGGACCAGGGAGGGAGATAAGAGATCGCACCCAACTTTTAAAAGTTCTGTTATTTAGGAAGGTGGTATTCTAACTAATAGCCTCTCCTCGTACGCCCTGAGCTTCCGGCTTATATCTCAGAGGAACGTTGGAGACACGATAGAATATATAACAAGATCGAAGAAAATCGCGCCACAAATGAAGCTTGGCCTCTGTCAAACTACCCAAAAAGATCAACGCACTTGTTACGCATGACCTATTAGGGAGAAAGTCATGCTGCGTAGAAGAAAAAAGACTTCTCTGACAAGTGTGAAGATGGCGTGTTTTGGCAGACGCCTAATTGTTTTGCACAAGGTACTAATCTCCCCGCTTGACTGTCACGTTTGGTAACCTCAGCTGGATGTCGCAACATCCTTAAAACAGAGAAGAATTGTGGTCTGGCTAGAATGCAGAGGTTCGACAACAGGCACCAGATCTTTTCACAATTTTGCTAACACGATCCTACGCTGCAGAGTCATCGTGGTGGGGTCTACTGAGAAGGTCGCTGCACCTGAGTAGTCTCGTCTAGGTTAAGGAGTCTTATGCAGGCACATTCAAACTCGATGTTACGTGAACACGTTAGATTCCATCCGCCAACCTTCCTTGATTGTATTCAACCGGTAGACCGAATGTATAATTGAATTCTTTAGGATAACGGTGGTTTTTAAGTTACCGTGGTTATTATCATTTTTGGTGTGTTGCAGTTCCGAAAATCGTACAAATATGTTTCCCGAAACGTTTTTGTTTTAATATTCCAAAAGCGTGAGTAAGAAATGCGCACAAGTTTAGTGACATAACCGTGTAACGCATCGTGCTGCCGTGTTGTTGGCGCCACTTTTGTTTTCGATTGTGTAAGTCGTGTGCATGTCTTACTGGGCCTCTGGCTCATGCTTGTCCGTTTTCGTTACCATTCCAGATTCGCGTTTGGCCCTCGTCCTTCAGAGAAACGCTGTTCCTCAGTGCCTCCACTCCGTTGCACATTACATAACAAGTAATAAAAAACTTAACGAACTTTGCGTTAAACTGCCGAATGAATGTTCCGATCTAATGGAGTTTAATGCCTTAGAAGTGGAAAAATATCCTTTCCTTAAAATGCCAGCCTAATTAAGCAAGAAAACTTGATTTATCTTCCGACGATAAAACCATTGTTCGGTCAAGTGGACTACTCTTTTTATAAAGCTGCAAACGCAATGTACCGTAGTGATTATTGTTAGCCGTAGTAATATATGACAAAACTAAGCACGTCCATGGTATTTTCCCAGTTATATTTGGTATGAATGGACATTCATTGCTATTGAAAGTTTAAACTATTCGCAGCAGAGTTAAGTTGAAATTAATGGTTGACCCACTCCTAATGCTTGTAGAGTAACCATTGAAGACCCCATGAAGACCGTAGATGTTTCATATATGAAATATCTACCTATAAGTGCTCTGTCTAGTTGTCCTACCTTACGAGCTAAGCCAAATAGTACACCATACTTAAATACTTATAACTCTCCTATCCATTTGTCCTATATTACGATTTAAAGCAAACAGTACTCCAAGAACAAAGTCGCTGAGAACTAGCGATTTTGACACGAACTATCTTCGTAAAAAGCGGTACATACGACTTTCTTCAGCTGCTGATTCGCATGAGTTCATTCTCATGACGAAAGAAGTTTGTTACATGGAGTCTCCATCATCGCGTTCACCACGTCTGATCTCCGCAAGGTGAACATATGCACATGTGTGAATGGACTCACTTTGCTGAATGATATCAACAGATTAATCACTCCGGGTTATGTCCATTCGCAGTCTTTTGGGCTTCTTTGCACAGGACATGTTGTCCACGGACGGGTCAGGTCGACATCCATGATGGGTGCTGTGCAGGACCTCTTCGTCATATTCACTGGGGATGTGAGAACGGTGACTGAAGTAGACGGAACTGACAACTTCACCTACCAGGTGACGGTTGAAGTTGCTTGCTACAAGATGGACACACATATGTCGGCGGTTTGGATACATTGGGAGTGGAGGATTAGCACATCGGCATCACAACGTTAGCTGTCCAGTTGCAACGGTTCACCGCAGTATCCACATGGCAATCTCGCATGAGGTTTCATCACCCACCTTGGTTGCTCATTGCCCATAGATGTGTTGATGGGTAAGTCCGACAAAGTTGATTCAGCCTTCGCAGGTTCCACCGTTTTGCTGGCGAACACAGTGATACTGTTGAAAAAGTTCACAGTCGTGAGACTGTTGCAATCATGTGGTTTTGTCAGTGGTTAGTGCAATGGTTTATACAGTCGGTTGAAGTTCTCTGCAGCGAGCGGCTGAAGCCGCAGGTTATCCAACTTTCGAATTGGCGGGTTATACCCTGCCAATCACGATCACGAATATGGATGCAAGGGAGCCACGCTGAACTATGAAGTTGACACTCGCATGCCCCTCACCATCATGTTGTACCCACAGCTGCCATGTCCAAGGTCATTACTGTACAACCGCATAACTTGGAGTCAGCAGTTGTTTCAAAATGCAAACCTGGGATCCGTCCGTTCGAATGTTTTTGGACTTGATGACTGGTGAACGTAACCATTCGGTAAAGAATGTTCTTCACGTACGAGCGGATATCTACAGCTACACAGCGATCGCATTCGTAAGTCGTTTGTATTTCGAGTTCACGCATCAGGTACTCGCTGTAGATTCATATTTTTTGATTAGCAGCGGCTAAGCAATCTCTCTGGGACGTCTATTTTTACCTTTCGTTCACATTCTCCAGGTGATTATTCGTACGGTTGCGGAAGCGGACAATATCACTTTGTGCATGAGTGGCTCACTTAGGCTTCATGTAAAGCCAATTACGCAACAAACGATTCATAAACTTTCTATCGTTTCGGTCGATGATATGCTAGTCACGTTTCAATCTACAACATAGAATGTGTAGCCGTACAATTTACTCTTGCCGACTGCGTGCTGTAGCCATTCGGCGAAAAAGATACCGATTTCGTGAAAAATTTTTATGTTACCGAACATGACGAACAAGTGTTATCCAATTACATGCTTTCACACGGCGTCACGTGCATGGAAGAAACATAACATGACGTCGCAGTCGAACACCACGCGGGCTGCCTTAATTTGCTTAGCCATCCTGTCCATCACAAACGTCTTCACCGCCATGTGGTTACCCATTATATCTCGAAACATTTCAAACAGTCTACGTAGTGATGCATGCTTCTCACCACGCACGTACCAGTACAGCACCGGTCGGCTGCGTCCCATGCCATCTGTAACTGGAAACTGATATCATTTCAAGCTTCACAAGTATCAGAAAATTTTCTGACATGCATGTGTTTGTTCGTCCCGGATGTGGCATCCACGTTCACCATATGCGGAAAACGTCTGAACAGCTTAACTCGTGTTCGCTGAGCAAAGCAAATATACGTATATCTGCTGTCCCCATCCAGCACAATAGACGAGAAAGCTTTCTCGATAATCTTTGAGAGCGCTTTCACGAGGTCCTCTGATGCCCAGTTAAAATAATACACAAAAACTCACTGACCGAAAATTAGATAACATGCTTGCAGCCGCCAGCAAAATCTTTAGCCGGAGAAAACATAGGCCAACAGTCATCGGAATCATAAGTATCCATGATCCGAAGATAGAAGGGTTGTAGCTGAAACGGCAGAAGTTGGAATCAAAATTTTCGCCGGATAAATAACGAGCAGCAAAGTCTGTCATTATCAGTCAGATAAGTGAGAATTGACCTGCGCACACATGGCAAGCTACATTCAAGCATAGTCATTAAGCGATAAAACAAAACATTACACACGTTGTTATTGATAGAATGGGACGCGTTATCCATGCTTACCTCATATCGTAGGTAGAAACAACCACGTGATAAAGTCGACCGTTTCCAACCAGAAATACTATCACGGAAACAGGCCGAACATATAATTCTGGTGTATAACTAACCAACAAACGTGGCGGCATAGTTTTCATAAGGAATCACTGTGATATTTCGTGTACACTGCAGTGCAAACGCAACGTGGTGAAAAATTAAAAGTTCAATTATATCTCCGAAACCACCCAGAATTGAATGTTTTTGCTAAATGGGAATACGTATTCCACCACGAAACGTTCGATGGAAGCATTTTCAGAGCGTAAACACGATTAGGAAAGCTAACGTGATGCTTTTCTCGAATAAACTGGCGACATTGTTTCAGCAAGAGTATGAATATGAACAATTTTTAGGTATAGGTGATTTTTCTCATTGCAAAACAACCACTATCCTCGATAAAATCTATTTATTTGTCCCGTAACATGCATTTTAATATTTCATGAAAAATTTGAAAAATCTCTTTTCGTGCCGAACTGGCCATTTCCAACCCGTTTCGGCCTTGATGCACCATATCGACAAACTACACAATTCGTGATAAATTTTGGAACAAGCCAGTCTCTTAATTTTCTCTGCATACAAGGCGGATTATCTCACTTCGTGTAACAGAAGGCAAATGATTGTGTACTGTCCTTGCTTTTGATTGCTCCAAATGCTTTGAGAATAATTTTCGCTAACGTGAAGTGTAAAGCTGATTAGATATTCCGGTTGCTTTTTTCCTTCCTCGCCTATCTTTCCCCATATTTATGAAGACATATTCTAAACAGTTGACCATTGTTCTGCGGCACGCTTTCAAGGTTGTGTGCCTAATAAGAGATGTTGTATCACGTGCACCTACCACGGATACCTGAAGTCACAGGCAGTCGTCTCCGATATACACTACGGCGGTATCTCCGAAACCTCTCACTTGTTTATCTTCCCCAGGTATGCGTTCTTCATTCATAAGGGTTACGTATCTCTGTATTTGCTTCAAAGACGGCTGCTTTTGTTCTGCGTCCTTGCTAAACGTTCTTTCCTGCGAAACCTTTGCAGATGGTGCAACCTTTCGTCAACATACCGCCCTCCCATTGTCTGTCCCTATGTTGCCTTTTTCATTGTCTGTCCCTAAAGTGCCCTCATACTGTCTCCATTCATGTGATCGTTCAGCGAGACGACCTACCCCGTCTGCACGTCGTTTCTCAGTGCACTTTCGGAACATCTAATAAACATGATTTTGAGAATAGGTCGCTGCGTCAAAGAGTTAATGTTCATAAAAGAAGGTCCAGACAACCGTTAGGTGAATGCACAATCTTTAGTTGAATAGGCAGAACGCGAAATGCGTGCTCCCACGATTGCTGTTCACAATGCTAAACGATTCAAGAGATTTGAAGCAGGTTTAAACAAGTGAACATATAGGCAGGTTGCGGTAGGCTCTGGTGAAACCGCTATCACATTTCTAAATGGATTGCCTGCAAAGGCTAACTAGTGCCTGCGCAAGGCAGCTCGATCGGGGATGTTAGAGAGTAGCTATATGTCCTTAGCTGGTACCCAATGCAACCCATGCGACTGGAAAATAGGCAGCATATGAAAATTGCATTTCGCCACGCGCCATTGAAGATGAGAGCAATATTGTCAAATGGTATAAATAAAAGTAGGGGTTGTGCCCTCGAGTTCGTAACACGCAGCGGCCAGTTGAGAAGATAGAGCAACTTGGGCGGAAACATGGTTATACAGCGCGCACGGGGTGGAAGAAGTACGAGGAATAAAGGCAGATAATAGGTAGGTAATGTGCAACCCACAAAAACATTATGCATGTCGTAATTCTTGATGTTATCATATACTGTGTCAGTGTCAGTTGAGGCGGAATGACTTTAGCAGGCTAGTTATAGAAAACGCCCTCGAGTTGCTCTCGAATGCCGTTCAACATGAGACGAATTTTTAATCCAGCTTAATTTATCACATTATTAGCCTTTTTACATCCATGCCAACGTTCACTTAGCCGAAAAAGCTTCGAGAAACCGGTGTATTGATAGCCTTCTCAGTCAGGACTGCTTGAAGCGGTGTACCGTCAAGATAGCGGGCGGTATTCGTCAAGTGGTGGATAGGAATGTACTTGCAATTTCCAGCAATAAAAGCGGGCATGTTTGTAGAACCATAGAGGTTGTTGGAGCCATTCTGTATGATGGCTCAGGTATCATACATACGTCATGTATGAAGACGGCAAGGGGGAAGATCGAGCTAGAATGATTAGTTAAAAGATGGTGAGTTAGACGTATCCAAGTCTAGAACGTTGTGCAACATCAATGTGGGTTTTGTGGTAGAGTTTACGTGCACTTCACATTTCCACCTTATGATATTAGACTTCATTTATCATAGGAGGCTATCTTGTATTTCGAGTCAAAAGTGTCCGCCAAACAAACCAATGTGATTCATGCAGTCAAATGCACAAGATAGTGTAGGTATGCAGCATCTACAAGGAAAACGCGATCAGCTGCTCTCGTCCAGTATCACTGACCAGGAGAAGATTCGTGATGCACGATCGTTTCCTGAGAAAGCCGTGTTACGCCTTGCAGATGCTCCGAAATGGACGATTTGGAAACGAATCATGCACGAGTGCTACTGCTGCTTGAAAAGCATTCAAGATCAGGTCTAACGGATGCAATAACTTGGGAGGCTTCATTAATCTTTCTTGAAGACAGGGATGATGCTAGTTGAGTTCCGCATGTTAGATACTGTTTTTTGTTAAAAAGCTTCGCGAAGGGTTTTTGGATGAACTCCATCCGGGCTGGAGCCTATGCATAACAGCGGAATAGGTGGGGTCTACAATGGCCTTATCTTCAAATTAGGTGGCAGAACAAACCGGAGAGGAAGGCGGCTTGTAAGCGAAGATACCGCTATCGTATTCTGCGAGAACATTTAAGGATCCAGCAATGAGGCTTTCGGGTCCAGCCCGACCGAGAATTTAAGTTGTCCAAAGTGGTATGGGATTTTTGAATCAGTAAAAAGCGTTTAACATGCTGATGCAAACAATGAGGTAGGTCTTGCGAATGAATGAAGTACACCTATTACAGACGAGTTTACAATCTCGCTGGTTTTCCTGCAGTGCAACCAATTAATAGGTCGCCCACGCTTGTCGATCCTTTAGGATAAACAACAGGGTATGGAAGCCTGGCTGACATGGCATGTTGTCACGTCTCAAGACCACCATTGATGTGAATTACTTAACGGCTATGGAGAGGACGGTAATGCACTTTGCACACAGCTTCCCAGCGGAGTGAAAGGAAGTTTAGTCACTTTATATTTGTGGCGTCAGGCAGGAGCGTTACAGATCAACATTTCTTTTTGCAGAGGCTCTTATACTTACCAAGAACAAAGCTGGTAAAACTGGTGTTACAAACGAAATCAAATAAAACGAACGCATGGTCGCTGAAGCCTACCGGAGCGATAAGTTCGATGGTATCAGCCGTTAGATCCTCGTTGGTAAGAATATAATCCAAACGCGAACGCTTCTGACCATTTTGCTAACGCGTAAGGTCCGCTATGTGTTAAATAAAGGCCGGTGCCTGGACAACGTTGGCGAGGCACGTTCACATGGAGGTTCAACGACCCACGCACGAGAAGTCCGGACATTTTATATCCAGAAGGCTGAGGGCGCTTATCAGAAGCTCAAGGTGAAGTCTCACGGAAGTCGTAAACTGTGTTCTCTTCAAAAGTTGTTCAACTCTGGTTTTGCTTGGATATGAATGACAATAGATAACACTCACCTGCCAACGATCTGAATCACCTGGGATAATTGGGCTCAA